>JAQBSW010004559.1:0-67732 GCA_029291075.1 Eudiplozoon nipponicum
TCCCATTTTGGGCATACAAAACGAAGTAGAATCCTTGCTTGGGCCCACAGAATCTGAGCAAATAATAAATAAATACGCTCAGCTAGACATGCCAAAGCTTGGCCCCATCGACATTTTGAGGGAATTACGGAAACGTAGGTATAAAAACAATATTTCTCACCATGAGGCTAAGATTGTTTTTGTTAACAATTTTCTACAAGTATTAAAACTATTCGCCAGACAGCTTCCAAACACTCTCTCTATAGATGACTTATCTGAGAGATATGAGTTAGAATATAGGGTTTTGGAACCTAAGGTGAATCCGTCATCCTTTTGTCCACCCCCTATAATGATAGGTTCTCCTCTTTAGAGAGGACGGTAGTGAAAATAGCTTAAGTTCTAGAAGGATTGGCCATAACGAAATCCGAGCTAAATCAAGTGAATGCTCGACCAAATTTCATACCCAAATCTTATTATAACGGTAGGCGGTGATCGAGATCCCAGCAATCCTTTAACAGATATGCCCCAAAGAACTGGTGCTATAACCACCGGAAGTTTTTTATTCGTGCCAAGTCTGTTTTTGTCGTTCCGAAGAATTTCCGAATGAGTGTCAATTTCCACAGTTGAAGGAATTAACAACAGAACACAGGCGCAAGGGTGCATTAGGTTCGGGAAACGTCTGGCGCAGAAAGTAGAAGACCGTACTTTCTGCGCATCAACGGCATCAACGGCATTAACGGCGTCATAGGGAAGAAACCAATTACAATCCGACATTCCTGTCGACTCTTTTCGTCAACGCCGAATTTTTCACATAGAGACCCAAAAGGACAACGCCGGTCGCAATCACCAGCCTTCTTGTTTGCATGATCCGGCCAAACAGCCCAACGAGCTTCTGCACCTTCTTGATTTCAGAACCGGCGAAGAATTCATCGTAGACACAGGTGCAGCAGTCTCAGTTCTCAAGGGTGATTAAATGTCGCTAGATGTTCTTCTTGCAACAGCTACAGGCGAGCCCATACCAACTTATGGCTGCCGGTATCGCACACTCAACATAGGTCTACGGCGTAACTTCATCATGTACCATTAATTAGCGCACTTCGAAACGTAAATTCAACTATCGCCAAGTACCCTGCCAGAGTGAAAAAACAGCATTCACGTCTGAGCGAATGGCAATTTGACATCTTTCACGTCAAGGGCGAACAAAACTTCATTGCAGATGATCTTTCCAGGCCAGATGTTTGGCTCCAACCACCTTCGCCGTCGTCATTCACTGTCAACTCCGTGATACTCAGTGAACCTGCACTAACGCCAACCCTCCTGCGAACGGAACAACGCGGTGACATTCACATTCAAAGATCAATAGCCCGTCACCCAATCAAGTTCATATGCCGTCTCTGGGGAGGCTTACCAATTCTTTACTTCACCGGTACGCAGCTCAACAAGCCAGTTCTGCCGACCAGCCTTCGGAGAAAAGTTTTCGATTCAATTCACTCAATTTTTCACCCAGGAAGCCAAGCGACTGTCCGACTTCTCACAAATCGTTTCTTGGATCATAGACGTAGGCAGAACGCTAAACGATGGGTCTCCGAGTGTGCCATTTGTCAGAAAAATAAGATCACACGGCACACTCGTTCTAAGTTGCAACATTTTCGGTCTATTTCTCTCCTAGCCATCGTCCACATCGATATAGTTCATCTGACAAGGGTTCAAGGTTTCAGCTACCTTCTAACTATGATTGATAGATTTACACGGTGGCCTGCGGCATTACCTCTTGGCACCATTTCGGCAGACGAAATAACTAACGGTTTTATCTCTGCATGGATATCCAGTTATGGTGTTCCCAATGAGGTCATCACTGACAGCGGCACTTGATTCTCATCGGATCGTTTCAAAACCACCTTACGGTACATGGGATGCATCTTATGCCAGACGACTGCCTACCATCCCCAAGCTTACGGTATGGTAGAGAGAAGGCATAGGGAACCTTAAAGCTGCTTTAGCATCCTCGTCCATTAATGGCAACTGGGTCGATGCACTACCTTTAGTTCTGCTTGCCATGCGTTCCCGTACACGTGAATCCATTAAAACGTCTGCGTCACAACTGTTGTATGGCATGGATCTACGCCTGCCTAGTTAGCTCTCACGTCTACTACCCGCACAAGATGACCCACAAGACGAAGCTAACTGCCTCCGACATCATTTCGGTAACATGTTTGAACAGCATCCGAGACATACCCCTCGTCCAGTCTTCGTTCACCCACAGCTCCGCAGCTGCAAGAGAGTACTCGTTCACAACGACACTGCTGTTACACCACTACAATCAGAGTATCGCGGTCCTTACACGATTTTGCTCAGACAACCCAAATACTTCATTATTATGCAAGGCGCGACGCCGACATCAGTAAGCATAGATAGATTGAAACCGTTTATCAAACCTCCTGATCCTGACAGCATTCAACCTTCAACACACATCTCAGGCTCTATTTGCCAACAATCTCAATAGCTTGCTTTACACAATGCGTAATTGATACTTTTTTAACATTAATTTTTCGTTATTCTACGTATCAAATTTTTAATTTTACGTTATATTTCGTATTTATCTCACGTGGCATAACCAGCTGTTCTTAGCTAACAATTGTGTAGCATTTTTGAACAGTTCTTTGGTATTAGGCCATCTCTGAGGCAATTTTCGAGTACATATATTTTTTATTCAGTTACCTTTGATTTTCATGTATATATTTTTACATTATAATGTATGCCACACTACCTATTTTGCTATGAGCAACTACTTAGAGCTAACTCTTTAGTGTAGCAACACTAAGTAGTTATCAGATTCACATCATGGTACAGGCCACTTTCAAAGCATATCTCAACTTCATCAGTTGCACAGAGACCACTCTACAAATATCATGACAACAACGTCGAGCAAACAGTAGCTCCTTTGGTCGTATACAAACACATTGACGATGATTCAGCCTGCCTAGGTTTTAACTTAAATCTGGTAACTTCAGAGGCGATTTACCTCAAAATCCTCACGCTGCGGCACCTAAATCTTACACTACTCTATTTTGCCTTACGTGGTATGACCGGCCACTAGAGCTAACAATTTGTGTAACAATTCCTAGTGGTTACTTGGCATCATATTAATGTCGAAACAACCAACAAGCATAATTCAGCCCTAGCATTGCGAATTTTGTTCTTGCCTAACGTGGTTCGAACTCTGCCATGCATTTCTTATCTAGCCTCGCCGAGTAGATTTTTTGTCCTTTTTTTCAGAGAGGAAAGTGATGTAACGTCACAAAGGAATTGCCGACATATTGCGTAAATTAAATTTAATTCGATTTACACTGCACCAATGAGAAAAAAACGAAACTTGCCTGTAACCAATAGTGTACAAGTAGCCATATATGGCTGTTACATGGCTATTTAAGCACGGTGAATTTACCATGCAGTTCAGTTGTCGCGTTTGCCTTCTGCTATGCCTTTCTCCGGCGTGCTGTCTGTTACATTTTTAGTCTTGCATCACACACATTGGAAATATCAGTCACGCCAATCTTGTTGCTGTACAACTAGAGAGACGAGCCAATTACTGCAGAACTTCAACGAGTTTACTCAGCGAGATTTCAACGCCACAACAGAAGGAACCACAACCCAAGTCAACCCGAGCTGGGCTCAAGAGTCTAGGAGTACTTCTGGACACCGCTACAATAACGGACATTCTCAGCATTTGCCAGAGAACGCAAGACCGGCCCTGTTAAGGGCCCCCAACAGTACTAACTTAGTATTTATGGCACTCTAGCTGGCTTTGTAACGTCGTACGGAATTTACTTGAAGCTGGGGGCGTTTGCAGGATTTTGTTTAATGATAATACACACCCGCGCGCAATACGCAAGTAACATGCAGTGGATTTATGTGACTTCACGTTCAAACCCTGGATTTACTTGTTTTGCATGCCTTTTACCATTTTTACACAACTACTAACAGTTCAGTTATGATTCTCCTGATCCAGACTTTAGGTGTTTCTTGATCATTTATCCGAAACCCTATAGTTCAATGGATTTATGTGATTTAACACTCAAAACCTAGCAAACAATGGACTAATTATTTGTTGTACTGATTGTGAAAACTTTTACACGGTTCCTTTCTTTGTTTAATAACATTTTGAATAAAACAATGATTCGATGCCGTGGCCTTCTCACTTCACCCTTCGGGAAAGGGACATTGATTAATCATGTACGCGGATCGTAATAACAGCTACTAGACATTACGAAGGAGGATAACTTCGCACTAAATAGACAACTAGTTCGCCGGACCCCTTACATTAGCTACAAAACCTCCTACATAAATGGTGCCCCATTTCGTCGAACTCACAGCCAACAAAGAATTAGTCAGCATCTAGCCTTTGAGAAAATCAAGCACTTCGGATGAATGCCACGCAAGAGTGAATCCGGTAAAGCAGAGAGAACACACAAAAGAGTAAATCCTGAGCCACAGATCACAGCGGGTCACCCTCTCGAGATCACGATTCTCGAAGACATCCACGCTATTCCGTCCATAATAGACGCGACCAGAGCAGACAGGACCAGCGATGACCACCGTCACGTAACAGCACCAGGAGGTCGACGTCCAGAGGCTAGGCCACAGTTCCACAGCTACCGGTGGAGTGGTGACCCAATTACCACAGCTATGGCCACTCCAAACGCTATTGCCTTACAAATGGCTGTAAATTCCCGCGCACAGATGCGAAGTTCTGGGGGGCGCGATCACCTTCGACAACTCAAGATGATCCGCCCATGGAGGACTGGGAAAACTACTGGGGTCAGCCTCCTCTGCGGCAGCAAAGGCTGAAAAAGCTCGTCCATTTAGTAAAATATATAAATATTTATTATGTATAATTACTTTTGCGGTTCGAAGTCAGCTTCCATCATTGAGCTGATTGTTTAAACATTATTTGTGCAGTTCTGCGAGTAATTCTGTTGTACTAACGTCAAGCCTAGATAAGACACTCGCAGCGTTCTCGTCACCAACGATGGTTATTGCTACAGGTATCCCAATTTTGTGGAAATTTGTATTTTTGTGTATCCTTAACTTGCTAGTTTAACGTTGGTCACATGACCGTACCTGTACATCTTTCAACATGTTCAGCCATATGTATTAATCAGATACAAATTAGATGGTGGTTTTTATGGACGGATGTTCCTCATATTACAGATGGTGAATTCAATTCACGTCTAGCCTCAGTGAAATATAAGATTTGTGCTGGCTTTCTGAAGTTTTAAACAGCGACCACTTGCTGCTCACGGTCTTATGAGCATAGGCTAGACTCTAAACAACATCAGCGTGAATGGTTCCAATCTTTACATTTCCATGATATTCTGGCCACAACTATCTGGCGAATCCTATATAAACTCTAACTAACTTGACGTGTATGTTAGACATTCGCTTCATCCCTTCTGCTAAGTGCGTCTGCTATCACGTTTTCCTCACCATCAGTATGGAGAACTGTAAAATCTACTTTGCTAACATGGTTATTTAGGAATTCATCTAACTTGAGTAATTAAGCCGCGAAAATTTAATAAAAATGCTAATAAGTGGCTTTAAAAGAAACATCTTGCGCGACAGGTGTACACGTGCACTGATTTATTACTCCTCAATCCAAAACAAACGAGAACACATACACAGAGGCATGACGTACGCTTATATAGTGAGTTGTCAGTAATTGTCATTAAATTTCTGTAATATCATTGCGAAGAATGTATACATGCAGACATAAACACAAACCAATTTGACATACACATTCCTAGCATTTTATTAAAAATAAGTTATGCATAAGAGATCTAAGGACAAGTATAAACGGGACAGTTTAAACTAATATTTCCACTTGACATACTGATTGTCAACTTAGTGGATGATGTGCGTTCCATTGAAAAAGATATCTGTATCTGGATATCGAAATATGTGGAGAAATCATGATGACAGTGGATTCAAACAATTTTAAAGCTTATTTAGGTACTAAATACAGTGCTACAACAGTGAAGTTGCAAAGTCACTATCATCACATAAAGGAACAATTAGTAAGGAAAATGGAAAATATTCGTTTCAATAAAATATGTTTAAAACATTGCGTAATTCCTAAATGTTTTAAATTTAAATTGCCATTTCATTGAAATGTTCAAGGTAGATCTCTTTAACATGAACTAACTTTGAACATAATGAATACATTGATTCGAGATTTAGAAAAACGCAAATACAAACTAATCGGAAAGAAAACTAAAATAAGATCTTTGTTACTTTCCTTTTTGCACGCGGATGTCTTTAAATGTATAGAGGATTTTACTGATGACGCACGTAATAGAAATATAAAAAAAGTTCACATCAGGCATGATAGAAAGTTAGGAAAATTGTACATCTATAGACAAACCATAACTAAGACGTTTCCTGCTGTAACTAATCGAGTGGTAAACCTTTCTAAAATAAATCCTAATGAGAATCAGCTAGAAATGCTTAATCGTGGTCTGAATACAGATATCCATGTTGAAAAATCACCAAAAAATGAGATAATTCCTCTCAGACAAAGATAAGGTTGTTTGAAATAGACGTAGCCTCAGTTGTGCTAACGTGCAAAGATGAAAAATATAAACCAAATTATGCAATAAAATGTCTCAGGAAAGAATTAATAGCAAACAGTGTGATATGCTTGAAAGCAGACAAAGGAGGGCAGACGGTTCTGATGAGTCAATCTGACTACACGGAGGGATCATGTGCGCAGCCATGGCAGTGGCTGCAACGCGCCGTCTAGCAGCGCCTGACAAAAGATCGTGAAGAAGGCCTTACTGAATTGATGAGCCAGATGTCCCTAGGTTGCCGCACGCCTTCCGAGCTATACAGGTAGATGGAGCAGAATGCCTCTGAATTCAACCTGCTCAAGGAAATCTTGATGCGACTATTCCTTCAGAAGCTTCCTCTGGCACTCCAATAGATAGCCACATTTCTGCGCAAATCCGTTGACTTACTGCCGGCACGTCTAGACAAGTGGTGGAAGAAACACCACTGCAGCTCACCTGCCTCAGAGCAAGGTTATATAATCTCACGACAGTCCGCGTCTCAATCCACATGATCATCAGCCCGAACGAATGTCACCAATGAGCGCCTAATCAGCCTGTACGAGAGCCGAACCGTCAGACCAGATTCGGCCTCAGTCGATGCCGTCCACTATAGACGCAACCGGAGTGGCGTGACCAGCGTCGACCACCGTTTCGTAACAACACCAGGAGGTCGACGTCCAGAGGCCGGGCCACAGTTCCACAGCTACCGGTAGAGTGGTTTCAAAATCACTGTAGCTATGGCCACTCCACGCCCCATTGCGTCAGAAATGGCTGCACATTCCCGCGAACAGACGCGACGTTCGAATGGGCGCGGTCACCTTCCAAAACTCAGAATGATCCGCCTATGGAGGGTTCGGAAAACTGCTAGGGTCAGCCTCCTCTGAGGCGGTAGAGGCTGATCACTCCAAGATTATTGGCCGCCTCACGTCTGATGGCTCGTAGTTCGTTGCTTTCGCGGTAGAGCCCAACCAAACTATTGTCTTTACAGCGACGGCTCCAGTCAAGTCATGCTTTAAACGCCCAAATGCCAGCAAACAGTCCCATCGTCAGTTGCTACTGTCAACATCCTTCCTCGTCCGTGACGCAAGCTCTGGCGAATTAATTCTCATAGACACTGAATCAGATATAAGCTTACTAGGTCACAATTGTTTCAAACCCACCATTCCAGTCAACACTAGCAGTCTTACCTGAGTCTACGTCTCCAGTATAACGACGTATGGGGTACGAGTACAAACAATCTCTTTCTCCAACTAAATACAATGTTACAAGTATCCTTTCATCATTGCCAACATGACAAGAAACATCATTGGATGTGACTTCCTTGAACATTTAGACCACACTAGACGTCCAAAAACACGAGAGATACGCATTACTGAAAATCAGCTGCTATCATCAGCGCTCAAACACACGACTCGCTCCAAATCAGCCTCAACTATTCAGCTAATTACTCCAATACCTCATGTACCACAACTGGACGATGTTCTAAAGCGACATGAAGAGATTCTTCTTTATGCCCGATCTCAAGAGGAAGCGTGCCATCACAGCTTATCACAGCATTTTATCAAAGCCACTTCCTCAACCTCCCTGAGCACGTCCATTGGCACCACGCAAACATAAGGCCGCCGTTCAAGAATTCTCTATGCTACGTCAACAAGGCATCTGTGCACGATCCAGCTCACAATTTGCCTCGCCTGTGGTTGTGATACCAAAGAGTGAACCCGGAACATTCAGAGTGTGCGTGGATTATCATATTCTCAATTCTTGCAGACAGACGGATTCGTACATCCCTCCAAATTCAGCTGACCTTCTCAAATCTGCTATCGGTCATGTTATATACTCCAAAACTCGACCTAGTGAAAGCCTACTATCAAGTACCGATGGACAAAGACTCCGTATCCTATATGTTGTGTCCACCTATATTGGATGTGCCATGCACACGGATATCGTCTGTATTTATAATCAGTGTATCGTCCAGACGAGACTTAATTATGCATAATTCTGCAGTTAAATTGTTCATTTGAGAAGTCAGTCCTTGAATCAACCTTTCTAACCCATCAGATGCCATTGTTGGCTGTACCACACTTGCTTTATTTTTACTCAATAATATATAGAATTTTTCTCGCATAACGAGCACCGATTTAATAAAACAAATTTAAAAACATTAATTAATTTATGTTCAGTTCGGCTCAAAGTCTGCTTTTATCATTGGGCTGACTGCTTCATTCTCATACGGGCGCTTCTGCGAGGAATTTATGTTGAAATAATGTCTGCCCTAGATAAGACTCTTTGTTCATTATTTGTCTTAAAGATTGGCTATTGACACCTCACCCCCCCTCAGCAATCGTGGCACTCTGTTTAAAACGATCCAGTTGACAGCTCGTGATTCCATCAGACATGCTAACAAAAACAGTATTGTGCTCTGCGTCCACCCTCTCCACGCGATACGGCCCATCATTGACAACAGGTAGTGCCATGGGCTTCGACCTTCGCGACCAAGACCTAGTTGCCGACATTTAGGCCAGTGCGTGTCGGTTGCCTCGCATAGCCTCGCTGCTGTATGGCGTCTGCATATTCAGTTATCTGTTTTAGTTGCTCCTGAATATCCGCTATGGTGCAGCGATCATGGGATTCTTGGATTAAAATTATCCAAGCATTCTAATGTGTCCTTCATAGACCATGGTCGTTGGAGAGACTAAAACAGATAACTGAATATGTTGGCGCCACACAGCGTCAAGGCTATGCAAGGCAACCGACACGCACTCGCCTAAACGTCGGCGACAATGTCATGGTCCGAAAGGTCTAGCTCATGGTACTGTAGGCTGTAAATGATGGACCGTATCGCGTGGAGAGGGTGGACGCAGAGCAAAATACAGTTTTGTTAGCATGCGCGATAGACCAAAAGCTGTTGCACTTGTTATTTCAAACAAATTGCCAAGAACGATTCCTGAGTGGGGGAAGATGTTGCAATAGCCACCTTTAAGACAAATAATGAACAAAGGGTCTTATTTATAGCAGACATCATTTCAACAGAAATTCCTCGCAGAAGCGCCCATATAAAGATTAAGCAGTCAGCTCAATGATAAAAGCAGACTACGAGCCGACTTGAAAATATATTAATCAATGTTTGTAAATTTGTTTTATTAAACTATACAGCACTCAGGTTCACCGGAAGTGGAACTCGCGAATATAATTATATGTCTTTCGGTCTCAAGAAAGTATCTCAAACATTTCATCGCGTTATGGACGAAATAATAGACGGCCTACCATTTTAAAATTCCCTACGTAGACGACATTCTGGTATTCTCCAACTCAATGTCCGAACATATCCAACATATTGATATTCTACTCGCACCTCTGGCAGTCTATGGACTCCGGCCTCATGGCAACAAATGTGTCTTTACACCAAAATCAATTGAATTCCTCGGTCATCAAATTTCCGAGAAAGGCACGACAAATATACCTGCTAAGGTTCGTGCTATTCAAGATCTACAGCCTCAAACCACAGTTCTAGCGTTACGACGATTCTTCGGCAAGATGAACTACTACTCTCGATTTGTACCTTGCCTTGCCAAGATTCTCGCACCTCTTCATAAATATCTCGTGTCAGAAAGCCGTTTTGTTAATAAGTCACAACTGATTCAGTTCAACGTGGACGACATGCAGACTTACGAGGATGCCAAAAGGGCCTTATGCAAAGCGACCTTGCTGCATTCTCCTGATTGGTCTCAACCATTTGAACTGATCACTGACGCATCCGACGTTGCCACTGGCGCAGTACATCAACAGTACACCAATGGCATACAACGACCTATCGCATTCTACTCGCAAAAACTTCAACCTCGCGAGACGCGATATCGTACATTAGGGAAAGAGTTAATCGCAATCTATCAGTCGATCCTACACTTCCACACCTATCTGGATGGCCGAAAGTTCAAGATCTACACCGACCACCTTCTCTACTCCCAATGCTCAGAGGAAAGAAAGTGTAATTATATTCACGACATGTCAACTCACAACTTACACGAATACACGAATATGAATTTGAAGTCACTCACGTCAAAGGATCAGAAAACGTAGTTGCAGATTCCCTGAGTCGTCCTGCAGAACTCTGTGCTTCTATTCTGTGTCCTTCACCTATGCGTACTCAGGAATTGCAAACAGCACAGCAAGATGATCCATCACTTCGGATATTTGATGTCAATTGCTTGAAAACATTTGATGATGATGGAACTCTGCTGCAGTGTGAAATAACTGGTGTGGGCCCACGCCCGTTTATACCTGAAAAACTGCGTCACAAGGTCTTTGAAGTTTACCATTCAATGAAGCATCTATCTGGCCAAGCCTCAGAGGAAATTTTATCCAGACCGTATTTTTGGCTAGGAATGCGGCAAGATGTCAAGAAGTGTTCAAAACAATGTATAGAATATAAGAAATGCAAAGTGACGAGACACACCAAAACGGCGCCACAAGTCAGCCAAGTAATGTTCACGCACATACACGTTGATCTGGTAACCTTACCTGACGGTATCTTCTGTCAATATGCAAGGCAACCGATACGCACTCGCCTAAAGTTCGGCGACAACGTCATGGTCGCGAAGGTCGAGCCCATGTTACTGCAGGCTGTCAATGATGAGCCGTATCGCGTGGAGAGGGTGAACGCAGAGCAAAATACAGTTTTGTTAGCATGCGCGATAGACCAAAAGCTGTCGCACTTGATATTTTAAGCAAATTGCCAAGGACGATTCCTGAGTGGGGGAAGATGTTGCAATAGCCACCTTAAAGACAAATATTGAACAAAGGGTCTTATTTATAGGAGACATCATTTCAACAGAAATCCTCGCAGAAGCGCCCATATAAGGATTAAGCAGTCAGCTCAATGATAAAAGCAGACTTCGAGCCGACTTTAACATAAATTAATCAATGTTTGTAAATTTGTTTTATTAAACTATACAGCACTCAGTTTCACCGGAGGTGGCACTCGCGAATATCATTATATGTCTTTCGGTCTCAAGAAAGCATCTCAAACATTCATCGTTATGGACAGAAATACTAGACAGCCTACCGTTTTAAATTACCACCATGGAGCAACCTTCTGGTATTCTCAACTCAATGTCCGAACATATACAACATGATATTCTACTCGCTTCTCTGGCAGTCTATGTACTCAGCTTTATGGCAATATTGTCTTTACAAATCAATTCAATTCCTCAGTCGCCATTCCAGAAGACCTTGTACATATACCTGCTAAGGTTCGTGCTATTCAAGATCTACAGCCTCAAACCACAGTTCTAGCGTTACGACGATTCTTCGTCAAGATGAACTACTACTCTCGATTTGTACCTTGCCTTGCCAAGATTCTCGCACCTCTTCATAAATATCTCGTGTCAGAAAGCCGTTTTGTTAATAAGTCACAACTGATTCAGTTCAACGTGGACGACATGCAGACTTACGAGGATGCCAAAAGGGCCTTATGCAAAGCGACCTTGCTGCATTCTCCTGATTGGTCTCAACCATTTGAACTGATCACTGACGCATTCGACGTTGCCACTGGCGCAGTACATCAACAGTACACCAATGGCATACAACGACCTATCGCATTCTACTCGCAAAAACTTCAACCTCGCGAGACGCGATATCGTACATTAGGGAAAGAGTTAATCGCAATCTATCAGTCGATCCTACACTTCCACACCTATCTGGATGGCCGAAAGTTCAAGATCCACACCGACCACCTTCTCTACTCCCAATGCTCAGAGGAAAAGTGTAATTATATTCACGACATGTCGCTCACAACTTACTGACCACGAATATGAATTTGGAAGTCACTCACGTCAAGGATCAGAAAACGTAGTTGCAGATTCCTGAGTCGTCCTGCAGAACTCTGTGCTTCTATTCTGTGTCCTTCACCTATGCGTACTCAGGAATTGCAAACAGCACAGCAAGATGATCCATCACTTCGGATATTTGATGTCAATTGCTTGAAAACATTTGATGATGATGGAACTCTGCTGCAGTGTGAAATAACTGGTGTGGGCCCACGCCCGTTTATACCTGAAAAACTGCGTCACAAGGTCTTTGAAGTTTACCATTCAATGAAGCATCTATCTGGCCAAGCCTCAGAGGAAATTTTATCCAGACCGTATTTTTGGCTAGGAATGCGGCAAGATGTCAAGAAGTGGTCAAAACAATGTATAGAATATCAGAAATGCAAAGTGACGAGACACACCAAAACGGCGCCACAAGTCAGCCAAGTAATGTTCACGCACATACACGTTGATCTGGTAACCTTACCTGACGGTATCTACTGTCAATATGCAAGGCAACCGATACGCACTCGCCTAAAGTTCGGCGACAATGTCATGGTCGCGAAGGTCGAGCCCATGTTACTGCAGGCTGTCAATGATGAGCCGTATCGCGTGGAGAGGGTGAACGCAGAGCAAAATACAGTTTTGTTAGCATGCGCGATAGACCAAAAGCTGTCGCACTTGATATTTTAAGCAAATTGCCAAGGACGATTCCTGAGTGGGGGAAGATGTTGCAATAGCCACCTTAAAGACAAATATTGAACAAAGGGTCTTATTTATAGGAGACATCATTTCAACAGAAATCCTCGCAGAAGCGCCCATATAAGGATTAAGCAGTCAGCTCAATGATAAAAGCAGACTTCGAGCCGACTTTGACATAAATTAATCAATGTTTGTAAATTTGTTTTATTAAACTATACAGCACTCAGTTTCACCGGAGGTGGCACTCGCGAATATCATTATATGTCTTTCGGTCTCAAGAAAGCATCTCAAACATTTCATCACGTTATGGACGAAATACTAGACGGCCTACCGTTTTTAAATTACCTACGTAGACGACATTCTGGTATTCTCCAACTCAATGTCCGAACATATGCAACATATTGATATTCTACTCGCTTCTCTGGCAGTCTATGTACTCCGGCTTTATGGCAACAAATGTGTCTTTGCACAAAAATCAATTCAATTCCTCGGTCATAAAATTTCCGAGAAAGACATGACACATATACCTGCTAAGGTTCGTGCTATTCAAGATCTACAGCCTCAAACCACAGTTCTAGCGTTACGACGATTCTTCGGCAAGATGAACTACTACTCTCGATTTGTACCTTGCCTTGCCAAGATTCTCGCACCTCTTCATAAATATCTCGTGTCAGAAAGCCGTTTTGTTAATAAGTCACAACTGATTCAGTTCAACGTGGACGACATGCAGACTTACGAGGATGCCAAAAGGGCCTTATGCAAAGCGACCTTGCTGCATTCTCCTGATTGGTCTCAACCATTTGAACTGATCACTGACGCATTCGACGTTGCCACTGGCGCAGTACATCAACAGTACACCAATGGCATACAACGACCTATCGCATTCTACTCGCAAAAACTTCAACCTCGCGAGACGCGATATCGTACATTAGGGAAAGAGTTAATCGCAATCTATCAGTCGATCCTACACTTCCACACCTATCTGGATGGCCGAAAGTTCAAGATCTACACCGACCACCTTCTCTACTCCCAATGCTCAGAGGAAAGAAAGTGTAATTATATTCACGACATGTCAACTCACAACTTACACGAATACACGAATATGAATTTGAAGTCACTCACGTCAAAGGATCAGAAAACGTAGTTGCAGATTCCCTGAGTCGTCCTGCAGAACTCTGTGCTTCTATTCTGTGTCCTTCACCTATGCGTACTCAGGAATTGCAAACAGCACAGCAAGATGATCCATCACTTCGGATATTTGATGTCAATTGCTTGAAAACATTTGATGATGATGGAACTCTGCTGCAGTGTGAAATAACTGGTAAGGGCCCACGCCCGTTTATACCTGAAAAACTGCGTCACAAGGTCTTTGAAGTTTACCATTTAATGAAGCATCTATCTGGCCAAGCCTCAGAGGAAATTTTATCCAGACCGTATTTTTGGCTAGGAATGCGGCAAGATGTCAAGAAGTGGTCAAAACAATGTATAGAATATCAGAAATGCAAAGTGACGAGACACACCAAAACGGCGCCACAAGTCAGCCAAGTAATGTTCACGCACATACACGTTGATCTGGTAACCTTACCTGACGGTATCTACTGTCAATATGCAAGGCAACCGATACGCACTCGCCTAAAGTTCGGCGACAATGTCATGGTCGCGAAGGTCGAGCCCATGTTACTGCAGGCTGTCAATGATGAGCCGTATCGCGTGGAGAGGGTGAACGCAGAGCAAAATACAGTTTTGTTAGCATGCGCGATAGACCAAAAGCTGTCGCACTTGATATTTTAAGCAAATTGCCAAGGACGATTCCTGAGTGGGGGAAGATGTTGCAATAGCCACCTTAAAGACAAATATTGAACAAAGGGTCTTATTTATAGGAGACATCATTTCAACAGAAATCCTCGCAGAAGCGCCCATATAAGGATTAAGCAGTCAGCTCAATGATAAAAGCAGACTTCGAGCCGACTTTAACATAAATTAATCAATGTTTGTAAATTTGTTTTATTAAACTATACAGCACTCAGTTTCACCGGAGGTGGCACTCGCGAATATCATTATATGTCTTTCGGTCTCAAGAAAGCATCTCAAACATTTCATCACGTTATGGACGAAATACTAGACGGCCTACCGTTTTTAAATTACCTACGTAGACGACATTCTGGTATTCTCCAACTCAATGTCCGAACATATGCAACATATTGATATTCTACTCGCTTCTCTGGCAGTCTATGTACTCCGGCTTTATGGCAACAAATGTGTCTTTGCACAAAAATCAATTCAATTCCTCGGTCATAAAATTTCCGAGAAAGACATGACACATATACCTGCTAAGGTTCGTGCTATTCAAGATCTACAGCCTCAAACCACAGTTCTAGCGTTACGACGATTCTTCGGCAAGATGAACTACTACTCTCGATTTGTACCTTGCCTTGCCAAGATTCTCGCACCTCTTCATAAATATCTCGTGTCAGAAAGCCGTTTTGTTAATAAGTCACAACTGATTCAGTTCAACGTGGACGACATGCAGACTTACGAGGATGCCAAAAGGGCCTTATGCAAAGCGACCTTGCTGCATTCTCCTGATTGGTCTCAACCATTTGAACTGATCACTGACTACATTCGACGTTGCCAACAGTCATCAACAGTACACCAATGGCATACAACGACCTATCACGCATTCTACTCACCAAACTTCAACCTCGCGGGAGACCTCGATGTCGTACATTAGGGGAAGGAGTTAATCGCAATCTGTCAGTCCGATCCTACACTTCCACACCTATCTACCGGATGGCCGAAAGTTCAAGATCTACACCGACCACCTTCTCTATCAATGCTCAGAGAAAAGTGTAATTATAACCGACATGTATCCACAACTCTGGCACCACGAATACTCGCCTCTACGAATATGAATTCCGTCACTCACGTCAAAGGATCAGAAAACGTAGTCGCAGAGTCCCTGAGTCGTCCTGCAGAACTATGTGCTTCTATCCTTTGTCCTTCACCTATAAGTACTCAGGAATTGCAAGCAGCACATCAAGATGGCTTACACTTCGGACATTTGATGTCAATCGCCTGAAAACACTTGATTATGATGGAACTCTGCTGCAGTGTGAAAAATCTGGTGTGGGCCCTCGGCCGTTTTTACCTGAAAAACTCCGTCACAAGATCTTCGAGTTTTACCATACAATAGCCATCCATCTGGCGAAGCCTCGGTGGAAATCTTATCTAGAACTTATTTTGGCCTGGCATGCAGCTAAATGTGAAGAAGTGGTCAAAACAATGTATAGTATGTCAGAGATGCAAAGTGACGAGACACACCAAAACGGCGCCACAAGTCCAGCCAAGTAATGCCCGTTGATCTGGTAACCTTACCTGACGGTATCTACTGTCGCTATGCAAGGCAACCGACACGCACTCGCCTAAAGGTCGGCGACTATGTCATGGTCGCGAAGGTCGAACCTATGTTACTGCAGGCTGTCAATGATACGCCGTATCGTGTGGAAAGGGTAGACGCAGAGCAAAATACAGTTTTGTTAGCATGCGCGATAGACCAAAAGCTGTCGCACTTGGTATTTTAAGCAAATTGCCAAGGACGATTCCTGAGTGGGGGAAGATGTTGCAATAGCCACCTTAAAGACAAATATTGAACAAAGGGTCTTATTTATAGGAGACATCATTTCAACAGAAATCCTCGCAGAAGCGCCCATATAAGGATTAAGCAGTCAGCTCAATGATAAAAGCAGACTTCGAGCCGACTTTAACATAAATTAATCAATGTTTGTAAATTTGTTTTATTAAACTATACAGCACTCAGTTTCACCGGAGGTGGCACTCGCGAATATCATTATATGTCTTTCGGTCTCAAGAAAGCATCTCAAACATTTCATCACGTTATGGACGAAATACTAGACGGCCTACCGTTTTTAAATTACCTACGTAGACGACATTCTGGTATTCTCCAACTCAATGTCCGAACATATGCAACATATTGATATTCTACTCGCTTCTCTGGCAGTCTATGTACTCCGGCTTCATGGCAACAAATGTGTCTTTGCACAAAAATCAATTGAATTCCTCGGTCATAAAATTTCCGAGAAAGGCATGACACATATACCTGCTAAGATTCGTGCTATTCAAGATCTACAGCCTCAAACCACAGTTCGAGCGTTACGATGATTCTTGGGCAAGATGAACTACTACTCTCGATTCGTACCTTGCCTTGCCAAGATTTTGGCACCTCTTCATATATATCTCGTGTCAGAAAGCCGTTTTGTTAAGAAATCACAACTGATTCAGCTCAACGTGGACGACATGCAGGCTTACGAGGATGCCAAAATGGCCTTATGCAAAGCGACCTTGCTACAATCTCCTGATTGGTCTCAACCATTTGAACTGATCACTGACGCATCCGACGTTGCCACTGGCGCAGTACATCAACAGTACACCAATGGCATACAACGACCTATCGCATTCTACTCGCAAAAACTTCAACCTCGCGGGACGTGATATCGTACATTAGGAACAGAGTTAATCGCAATCTAACGGTCGATCCTACACTTCCACACCTATCTGGATGGCCGAAAGTTCAAGATCTACACAGACCACCTTCCTCTACTCCCAATGCTCAGAGGAAAGAAAGAGTAATTACATTCACGACGTGTCAACTCACAACTTACATGAATACACGAATATGAATTTGAATTCACTCATGTCAAAGGATCAGAAAACGTAGTTGCAGATTCCCTGAGCCGTCCTGCAGAACTCTGTGCTTCTAGTCTGTGTCCTTCACCTATGCGTACTCTGGAATTGCAAGCAGCACAGCAAGATGATCCATCACTTCGGATATTTGATGTCAATTGCTTGAAAACATTTGATGATGATGGAACTCTGCTGCAGTGTGAAATAACTGGTGTGGGCCCACGGCCGTTTATACCTGAAAAACTGCGTCACAAGGTCTTTGAAGTTTACTATTCAATGAGCCATCTATCTGGCGAAGCCTCAGTGGAAATTTATTCAGACTGAATTTTTGGCCTGGCATGCGGCAAGATGTCAAGACGTGGTCAAAACAATGTATAGAATATCAGAAATGCAAAGTGACGAGACACACCAAAACTGCGCCACAAGTCATCCAAGTTCTGTTCACGCACATACACGTTGATCTGGTAACCTTACCTGACGGTATCTACTGTCAATACGGGATCGCACTTCTCGATTGTATGAGGCCATACCACTGCCAAATATGAGATAAGACAATGTCAGTTATGCTTTAGAGCTCAATTGGTTCGCTTGGTTTTGTGCTGCTGCTGAAATGACAACCGATGGTGGCGCACGATTACTTGACAAAGAGTTCGCTTCCCTACTGAAATACTATGGTTTCAAACACTCCTAGAGCGAATGGTTTCGTAAAAAGTCCACGCCGGGAACTCAAAGCGGCGCTCAAGGCCAGCTCAGAATAAAATTGGCTTGCGGCTTAACCGAATGTACTCCTATCAATGCGTACAAGACATCGTGAGCAGATCAAATGTAGCCCCGCTAAAATAGTATTTGGCGAATGTATACGGCTACCTGGCGAACTAGTCCGATCAAGCTCTAAAACTGCGATAACAGTGAACGATCCGGAATTTTTGTTTTCACTTCGCAGTTACCTACAACATAACGCTCATAGTCGGTTGATCTGTCCTACACGCCAGCAACATGGTCTAATCTATAAACGCAAAGATTTTAATAGCTGCAAATGGTTCTTCGTCTACAACGACATGGATAACAGGATTCTAGCCAAATCAAAGCGCGGCCATTTTTGTGTGCTAGATCGACGTCAGGACTACATTATTTTCGAGATCAATGGCAAAGCTGAAGCTGTCTCCAAACACAGATTATCCGCGGCCGATGTTGATCAAAATGACCCGCTGTTCCACAATGTTGACCTATCATGCGGCAAAGAAACGATTATTCCACCACCAGACAGTTTTGCTGACCACGGGCTGACGCCCGACATCTAACCAGCAACAGAGCCAACTGACGCCGTCACGCCGCCGCGAAATATAGAGGAACCTGATTCAGTATTGACAGAGCCAACATCAGTGTTTACTCGTTACGGCAGAGCCATAACATCTCCTGTAAGGTTAGCCCACTTCATTGTGTACTAATTTTCATTGTCGGGGGTGTATGTAACACGCGGCTTCGCGTTACATTCCAACGAAGTGCAATTTTGACAAATATAGTTCTCCTCAAGGTCAAATAGTCTTATTCTGCTTTTACACAATATTTATCTTAACTGTGAATTTAGCAACAATCTCTGTTAGTTTAAAGCAGTTTAATTGAGATTTCTTGAATTGCAAATTTAATTGTAATTAATAGGGGTTTGTTTAATAATAATAGACACCCGCGCGCGATACGCAGGTAACATGCAGTGAATTTATGTGACTTAACGCTCAAACCCAGGATTTAATCATATTGTTTATTGTTACTACTCTTATACCGAGATGGTAACTTGTGTTGACAATATTGATAACACTCAAAACCTAGCATACAGTGGACTAGGTATTTGTGATGCTTATTGTGATTACTTTTACACGATTTTTATTTTTGCTTTATAACATTCTGCTTAATAAAACGATGACGTGATGCTGGTGTCTTCTCAAATAACCCTTCGGGAAAGGGCCATGGATTAATCATGAAAGCGGATAGTAATAACAGCTACCAGATAGTAGGTAGGTGGACAACTAGCTCGCAGAACCTTTCACATTAACTACAAAACCTCCTACAATATAACTTCTGGCTTTGACAGCTAAAACACAATAATCCACTGCATACTACTGGTGTATTACGCGCGGGTGTGTGTTATTATTAAACAAAAGCCTATTAATTACAAATAAAATTGCAGTTCAAGAAATCTCAATTAAAACTGATTGAAATTAACAGCGATTGTTTCTAAAATCACAGTTAAGAGAATGATTGCCTAAAACCAGAATTCGTATATGTGGCCCTAAGGAAAACCGGATCTGGTGAAATTGATACTCGTTCGATTGTAACGCGGAGCCGCGCGTTACATACACCCCCCAACAATGAAAATTAGTACACAGTGAAGGAGGCTAACCATACGGGATGTGCTATGACTTTGCCGTAACGAGTGAATACTGACGTTGGCTCTGCTGACACTGACTCTGCTTCCTTTACATTTTGCGGCGGCGTGACAGCGTTAGTTGGCTCTGTTACTGGTAAGATGTCGGGTGGTAGCCGGTAGTCATCGAAACTATCTGGATGTAAAATTATCGTTTCCTCGTCGCCTGATAGGTCATTATCGAGGAAAAACAGGTCATTTTGCAGTTATGCTTGCAATTCCTCAGTACTTACAAGTTGTAGAGTCCCTTAGGTCACTACCATAAGGGGGTCTCTTGGATGCCAAGCCCGGAAAATCCATATATGCGGAATGATCATCTATCTTGGAACACTTAAATTCCTCTAAACTATCTCTTAAGCTACAATCCTTAAGTCCACTAGCCAACTGCTCTGTGTCCTCAGTATTTAATAAACCAGACATGATATTATTAAATTACTTGTAATTTATATATTATATTAATTAAGTAAGCTTACCCGGATACGCTGATATCCACAGGATACTGAACTGGAATGATTGAGACCTTAAAACAAATATTAACTTTAAATACCCAAAGCAAATTTGTGGTTCATTTCGCTGATAATTAAGAACAAAAGCGACGAGAAGATTACAAAGTTTTATTCACAAAGAGTCGAAGATTGAACCACGCAGTGTCCCGCTTATGCAATTCAGAAACTCAGATCAAAACTCTCATTTCCTTCCACAAGACAAGTCCAAAACTTCGACAATATGAACAAAAGAACTTCCAAAAAATTTTACAATATTTTTCAAAAATTACAATATTGTTTTACGAAACCAGCGATAACATCAAATGTCCAAAAATAAAAATTGATTTATTTTTATATGAGGAGTTAATTTGTGTCCAATAATTAAATTAACCTCCACATACACCCTCATGTTTAAGATGATTAACCATACATGATGTAGTCTTCATTTTTCGGTTTCTTGATGACTCTTCCTGACGAGTTTCAACAAGTTGTGCTGGTACTTCACCAGATTTCATATTCATATCGCATAGTTCTTTATTCTCAGTTGTCTTGGTTTGAATCTTTACTTTACCATATTTATTCAAATTTTCGTTTTTCTCACCAATTTCTGAGTCACATCTCGCCTCAACTTCTGGGAACTTCGGTGAATACTGTTCCTCAGTCTCCTCCTCCGTCCAAATAAACTGTGGAATACAGTGATCCAGTGTTACACATTCTACAGTGCCATTTACTTCTATTAATGCATTTTTCTCAGTCATATGATTGACTTTAAATGGCCCCTTATAGAATGGATTCAGACAATACTGTCTGTTTTCGTTAGTTATATACACATGCGATGCCAGCTTTAAATCTGAAGATACATAGCATTTGGACTTTGGACTTCTAGTTTTGGTTGGAGCTAAACGACTCATTTTATCTCTCAATGCTCCAACAAACCAATCTACTGAACTAGAGGCCCAATCGAGACAACTTGGAGCTTCTATTAGAAGATCTCCAGGTAACCTCAATGGCTCTCCATAAACAAGTTCTGCTATGAATGTTCCTAACTGAACTCTGTATCTGTTTCGCATTGCCAACAAAACTATGAGCAAATCATGTATCCAACTGGATCCACCGGTGCAGCGTAATGCAGCCTTCAGCTCCCTGTTCAGTCTCTCAACCATCTCATTAGCTCTGGGATTATAAGTACATGTGTGTCTTACTTCTATCCCCATTGTATTCAATGATCTGATAAACAGTTCAGACATAAACTGACTACCACGATCAGTAGTTACCCTTACCGGTACACCATATCGCGACACCCAATTATGCAAGAACATAAGTAAAACCTCTTCAGCTGCCATGTCCTTCAGGATTGCTACCTCAAACTGACAACTGGACCGATCGACCATCGTGAGTAAATACTTTTGGCCAGAAATCTCAGGCATTTCTACTATATCCATATGAACGTGCATGAAACGACCCGCTGGTATACCAATTGTTTTAATTTCAGTTTTGATATGATGCCAAACATTACAAGTTTGACATCGGGCACATGTCCTTACCCAGGCTCTTATGTCTTTCGACATCTTTGGCCATACATATCTATTAGTGACCATCCTGATAGTTGCCTTAATGGAAGGATTACTGAATTCATGTAGCTGCTGAATTACCTTATACCTTAATTCTAACGGTACATAAGGTCTAGGTTGGCTTCTGGAGATTTCACATAATAACCATTTATCTCTAATCTTCCTGCGTGTATATGCAGGATTCATTTCCAACACAGCTACTAAAGGTTCAAGACCTTGTGCTTCCATCAATTGCTGGACAAAATCATTAGAAGATACAATAGAGCATACGAGTGACTCTGAACGAATCATATCTTCATCTGATACGTCTGGTCTACTGAGAGTATCTGCCACCACATTATCTTTTCCTGAGATATGACTAATGGTAAAATCAAATTCTGCGAGTCGGGTTATTTGTGAATTCACCCGCCGAGAATAATTTAGCCTTTTTGCTTTCCCAAGGATACTCAACAACGGTTTATGATCAGTTAATATCATAAACTGATGTCCATCTAGGTAGTGCTCAAAATGCAACACTGCAGAATAAACTGCTAGTAACTCCTTTCCAAGCGTATCATATCGCTTCTCGCGATCTTGGAGTTTCCGGCTATAGAATCCAATCGGCTTGACTATACTATTTTCCCGTTGATGTAACACTGCTCCTATGGCTACATCAGAAGCATCTGTGACCAGCTCAAACGGCTTAGTCCAATCCACAGGTGCTAATGTGGTTATTTGGCTTAACAGATCTTTGGCCCTCTGGAATTTTTCCTTGTCGTCTTGGCTAAAATTAATAGGCCAGGACTTCTTGATCGTGCTCCGTTCACGAACTAAATGTCGAGTTAGCGACACCAAAATTCCAGCTAAACCTGGTATGAACCGACGATAATAGCTAATCATGCCCAAAAATCTACGCAACTGGCGTACAGTTCTAGGTTCTGGCACATCCTTGATTGCTTGTACCTTGTCTTTCAAGGGCTTGATTCCATCCTTGGAAATGGTGTGTCCAAGATATTTTACAGTAGAGCAACCAATTCTTCTCTTTTCTGGTTTCAATACCAATCCATTATGTTCCAGCTTAAACAAAACGATGTCCAAATGCTCCCGGTGTTCCTTCCTAGATTGACTATATATAATGATGTCATCTATATACACTCTAGAAAATGAACAGTCTTGAGGAACTTCCTCTGTCAGACGCTGGAATGTCTGACTTACATTCTTTAACCCAAAAGGCATACATAAGAATTCATGCAATTCTCCTCCAGGGAATCGCACTGCTGAGAGCGGTATAGATTCTGCCTCCATAGGTACTTGATAGTACACCTTCTGCAGATCTAACGCTGTATATACCTCATACCCCATTATATCCCTGAGCAAAGTACTTTGGTTCGGTAGAGGACACGAATCGCCTTTCGTTACCGAATTCAATAGACGATAGTTACCACAAACCCTCCATTGACCTGGTTCAGGTTTGGGAACAACCACTATTGGAGATGCAAAGTTGGAATTTAAACGCCTACAAATTCCTTCTTCTCTCAACCGCTTAAATTCTTCAATAGCAACCTGCTGCTTGTGTTGTGCTAACGGTTGAGACTTCGGCGAACAAGGTAGTGGCTCCACCAACTCGATTTGGTGTTCTATGCCTGTCTTTAAACCCTTGCGTTTAGCATTGAATGGCAGAAACACGGCCAGGTGTTTCTCGATGACATCCGCCAAGTCATCGGCGACGACGGGTCTGGGTAGTCTCACTGACCTAACTACTGAGGTCCCAGTCTCAGCATAAGTCACTATCCCAGTGCTTTGTCCAATGGTCCTAGATTTGGGATCTAAAGCGAGATTAAAATGGATCAAAAAGTCCATCCCAATGATGTTATCCTTTATATCAGCGACCAGAAAATTCCATGTAAATGAAGATTTCTGCCCCAATGTCACTGACAATTCTTTAACTCCCTTAACCTCAATTGGACTTCCATTTGCAGCCCATAGTTGGTAATCGAATGTGGGACTATCAATTTCCACCACATCAGATCGAACTATGCTCACCTCTGCACCCGTGTCTATTAAGAATTTTAAGCCGCTAAGTTCATCAGTTATAACGAACTTATTGTTGCTATAACCAGCAACCTCTTTAAGATTATCTGCCTGCCGAAATCTAACAGATTTACGGACTGTATTACAGCGCCTCTCTTCCATCGAAGCTTCCGAACTTAACTTCGATTATTTTAGTATGCTTCGAATATGCATACCTTGGAGCCTTGCATGCGCAACCCCCCTTCGGCTCATATTAGCGGGGGCTTCATTAGTTTTCCGGCAGCTTCGACCAGGCTACAGGAAGACTACTTCCTTTCCATCGGGGACCACCCAACTTTGGAAACGTGCATCCCCCTCCTGACATTTTCCAAACTCGGCGTATTTGCGATGCGATATGCACCACTCGCGTGGTCCTTGTACACTCTCACGCGATTCGCCTCTCCAATGCTTGGAATTTGAACGTTGACTCCGAGAATTTACCCTACTTCTGTTGGAACTTTCCTTATTGTTTTTTATCCAACCCACATCCCTGCGGAGGGTACTTAATTCATTCTCTATGGTCAGGAGTCTCTCTGAGAGATGTCTGATTTGCTGCTCCAGGCGTGAATCTGCGGTTACTGCATACACCTTAGGTTCCTTCTGACGATACACTTTGTCCAAACCCTTTGAGCTTCTTGGGCCACTCTAGTTCCAATGTATCATATACATCCAAGGTGGCTCTTAGTCTAGCAGGCAATTCTACTACAGATATACTATTTATAACTTCCTCAGATATAACAAGCCCGATGGATTTTGAAATTAGTCTGTCATAGAATTCAGATGGAAGTAGATTTCCCATCTTTTCCTGACGTTATAAGTCAGTCATCCGTTCAATCCTCTCGGGTTGATATCGTCCATGGAGTTCTTCTACTAGAAGCTTAAATGCATTTTCTGGTTCGTTCTCAGTAACAAATTTCCTGAGTCTAAACAGATTCTTTTTTAATGGCTCAGCTAAGCACCACCAGGCCGAGGCAAACTTTTCTATAAGGTCGGTCATCCGTTTTAGTTTAAAATAAAATTTTGCTTCTTCGACCCATTCAGAATGGCTGTCTGGTCTGTACATGGTGAGATTAACATTGCTATCCATAGAATTGCGGCAAAAACGATCATCTACATCATATCTTTCCGCATAAAGGATCCTGGCGCGGTCGCCATTTTTGTAGTGGCCCTTTGGTCACTACCATAAGGGGGTCTCTTGGATGCCAGGCCCGGAAAATCCATATATGCGGAATGATCATGTATCTTGGAACATTTAAGTTCCTCTGAACTATCTCTTAAGCTACAATCCTTGAGTCCACTAGCCAACTGCTCTGTATCCTCAGTATTTAATAAACCAGACATGATATTATTAAATTACTAACAATATATATTATATTAAATAAGTAAGCTTATCCGGATACGCTGATATCCACATGATACTGAATCGGAATGATTGAGACCTTAAAACAAATATTTACGTTAAATACCCAAAGCAAATTTGTGATTCTTTTCGCTGATAATTAAAAAGATCAAATCAACAAGAAGATTATAACGTTTTATTCACAAAGAGTCGGAGATGGAACCACGCAGTGTCCCGCTTGTACAATTCAGCAACTCAGTTCAAAAACTCTCTCTTTTTCTTCGACAAGTCAAGTCCAAAACTTCGACAATATAAACAAAAGAACTTCCAAAAAAATTACAATATTTTTCAAAAATTACAATATTGTTTTACGAAACCAGCAATAACATCAAATGTCCAAAAATAAAAATTGATTTGTTTTTATATGAGAGGTTAATGTGTGTCCAATAATTAATTTAACCTCTACAAAGTGAAGGACACAGGATCGAGACACAAAGTTCTGCAGGAGGGATCATGGAGTCAGCAACTACGTTTTGTGACCCTTTGACGTGAGTGAATTCATATTCATATTCGTGTATTCAAGTTAGTTGCGAGTTGACACGTTGTGAATATAAATACTCTTCCTTTCCTCTGAGCATTATGAGTAGAGGAAGGTGGTCGGTGTAGAGCTTGAACTTTCGGCAACCAAATAGGTGTTAAAATGTAGGATCGACCGGCAGATAGCAAGTAACTCTTTACCTAATGTATCATATCGCGTCTCGCGAGGTTTTAGTTTTTGCGAGAAGAACGCGAAAGTTTGTTGTACGCTATTGATGGACTGTTGAAGTACTGCACCAGTGGCAACGTCGAATGCGTCTGTAATCAATTCAAAAGGTAGAGACCAATCAGATTAATGTAGTATGGTTGCTTTGCATAAAGCCCTTATGGCATCCTCGTAAGCCTGCATTTCGTCCTCATTGAGCTTAATCAGTTGTGAATTCTTGACAAAACGGCTTTCTGGCACCAGGTATTTGTGAAGAGGTGCCAGAATCTTGGCAAGGCAAGGTACAAATCGAGAGTAGTAGTTCATCTTGCCTAAGAACCGTCGTAACAATCGAAAGGTGGTTGGAGACTGTAGATCGTGATTGGCACGAACTTTAGAAGGCAGAGGTTTCATGCTTTTCTGGGAAATTTGATGACCGAGGAACTCAATTGATGTTTACGCAAAGACACATGTTGCCATGAAACCGGAGGCCATATTCTGCTAGACGTGTGAGAATAGGCTGCCTATGTTCGGACATTGAGTTGGAGAATACCAGAATGTCGTCTACGTAGAGAATTAATAATGATAGACCGTCTAGTATTTCGTTCATAACGTATTGAAATGTTTGAGATGCGTTCTTGAGACCGAAAGACATATAATGATATTCGTGTGTGCCTCTTCCGGCGAAACTGAGTGCAGTACACAAAATAAAACCTTTGTACATAAGTACTTGATAGTAATCTTTCACTTGGTCGAGTTTTGAGTACATAGCATGAACGGTAGAAAATCTGTGTCGGTCAGCTGGATTTGACAGGCTGTACAAATCAGACTGTGTGAAAGAATTGAGAATACGATAATCCCTCCACACTTTGAATGTTCCGGGTTCACTCTTTGGTACCACAACCTTAGGAGACTCAAATGATGAACTGAATAGTGCACAGATGCCTTGTTAGTGTAGTTTGGCAAATTCTAGCTCAGCGGCCGTATGCTTGTGTGGTGCCAATGGACGTGGTCTGGGGGGATGAAGATATGGCTTCGATAAGGTGATACGATGAGCTGTGATGGCACGCTTCCTCTTGAGATCGGACATAAAGTAGGTTTGAAAATCTCTTTATGTCGCTTTAGATCATCGTCCATTTTTGGTACATGAGGAATTGGAGGAATTGTTTGAATGAATGAGATTGCTTTGGCGCGAGTCGTGTGTTTTAGCGCTGTTGTTAGTAATTTATCCTCAGCAGTAAGTATCTCACGTTTTTTGGGCGTATAGTGAGGTCGAAATGTTCGGGGAGTCACGTCCAATGATGTTTCTTTTCGTATTGGCAATGATGAAAGGCTACTTGAAGCATCGTTTTGAGTTGGAGAACGAGATTGTATGTACACATACCCCAAACGTCGCTATATGGGAACCATTGGCACAGGTCAAACTGCTGGTGTTGACTGGGTGGGTGGGTTCGAAATAATTGTGGCGGGGTAAGCCGACGTCTGAATTAGTCTCTATGAGGAATAATTCGCCAGGGTTTGAGTCACGGATGAGAAAAGTTGTTTATGATATATATATATATATATATATATATATATATATATATATATTATATATAATTATTTTTTTGCACCGATTTATTTATATTTTATTCCAAAATTTAGGCCACCTGAAATGTATTGATATGTATTAATGTTAATATATATATATAAATGTTAATATATATATAAAATGAATAATGTGCGCATATGTACCATATATATTATAAATGATCTTTATTTACTTCTATCTCCCACATTTTATGTTCCTCTGTAAAAGACACTTGTTAGCTGTGAACCATGTATATCTTCTCTAGGAACTTTTATTATTCATTTATTACGATATTCAAACCTTAAATAAATATATTATATACATATTAATATATATGAAAACATATTTATAAATATAGGCAACAGTGTGAGTCAAATATCTCTAATCTAATGTTCCATCTCCTAACCATTGCTAAATCTGTATACCATCTTCTGGAAGATTTTTTGAGAAAGATAAGGATATAGGAATCGATATTGATATAGGTCATTCAGAATCAGTTTTCTATAAGCGGGCTTTCTTACTTAAGTTCCCACTTAATTCAGGTTCCGCTGCCTCACGTTTTCTGACCCTAGAAAATGCTTCATTAAATATTGGGCCTAATGATATTTCTATCGAGGTTACATTCATTACATCCTTGCCTGATTTTATTCCATTCAACTCTCTAATTAGTCTAGTTCGCTTGTCACGCGCGCGGTTTATAATGGCTCCGACTTTGTTAAACACCAAATTTGAGAAAATTATTGCGGCCCTTCAAAATTCCATAAAGGAGCTAAAGGAGGAGAACATCGCAATTAAAATAAGATGTCTAAGCTGGAGTCGGATGTCAGTAAACATGCAGAAAAATTAGATTTAGCGGAAAGGAAAAATGAATACTTAAGCGCAAAAATTGATGATTTGACCGTGGCGTTAAACGAGAAGGTGGATAAATTAAAGCTTGATGTTGTGCCATGGATTGAGCTAGCTGAAATAACAGTAGATGATGATACATCAACAAAAAACTGCACTTCAGGAGATGAAATATTAAATATATTATCAAATGAAGTTTCTGCTAGGATTGGAAAACAGAAGCAGTTAATATTATTTAATCTTAATGAAAATGCTGACCCGAATGATGTTGAGAAGTTAAATGATTTAATCAAAGATACGACTGAGGCCGAAATAACGAAATGTTACAGAGTTGGCAAAAAAACTGAACGACCAAGGCCGGTTGTGATAAAACTATCAAAGAGGCCGACAAACAAACAAGTGGAAGATATCAATAAGAAGAAAGAAGAATGTAATAACTTCCACAATATATTCATCTGCAGAGACAAGACCTTTCTCCAAAGGAAATTGTCAGCAGCGAAGAAGTTGAAGAAGAATTTAGATAATGGATCAAGTAATCCGAAACAAGGTACTATAAAGGATGTGTCAGTTGATTCTAAAATCACAAATGACGGAGTATCAGTAGATTCTAAAATCATAAAAAACGGAGTAGCACTAATGAATGTGGTGGACAGCAGACAGCTACGCACTATAGCTACAATACCCAACAAACGAATTATAAGGAAACCAAAAAAGTTAAACCAGTAACTATCGGAAACTGTAAAGATGAGTTTTGTTGTACATATTCTTTATTTTATGCTAATTGTAGAAGTGTTAAGAATAAAACTTTTTTGCTGCGTGATTTTATAATAAGTAACAATTTTGACTTTATAATTTTAACTGAAACCTGGCTGAACAAAGATATTGAAAACTATGAATTTGACATTCCCCATTATTCTCTATTTAGGAAAGACAGATCCTTGGATAAAAGAGGTGGAGGAGTGCTTATTTATAGTAAATCGATATTAAATGCGATAGTGCTACATACTAGTGAATATTATACTGTCATTGATTTTTTAACGATACAGATTGATAACCTGATTTTAACTGCGGTTTACAGACCGCCGTATGCTAATATATATGATGATCAAATGTTTACCAATTCTTTTCAATCTATTTTGGACTGCCATGGTAATATTGTTGTGGTGGGAGATTTTAATAGGCTGCATGACTGTGAAATAATCAATCTTTTTTCTAACCATGATCTTAAGCAGATTATAAAGGAACCAACTAGAGGTTCGGAATGCTTAGATCATGTATATTTAGAAGTTGAAGCGTTGAACTCACACAGTTATGATGTAGTAAATTACTTCAAAGAATTGGATCATAAACAAATCATTTTACAATGGAACCTTTCGAGTAGCAAAGCACAGAAACCTAATTTTGAAAGTGCGCACGTGCAATGTTCCAGAATCAACTGGAATCTTTTTAGAGAATTAAGCTTATCTATTGATTATGAATGTTTTTTTATCATGAATAATGACGAATTTGTTTCTTCTGTTTCATTGTTATTATCTGATATGTTTAGGGCGTCTACATTTACGGATGTTATACCCAAGAGATTCAATAGGAAGTTATGTAAGCTAAGAATCAAACGAGATAATATAATGAAATGTAGTCTTATCAATAGTATTAAAAAAATGAGGTTAGAATTGATTGATAAAGAAATTAATTCATCACTGCTGATAATCCGTCAAAGATCTGAGAGAATTATTTTGGCCAAACTGAAAAGCAATCCTAGACTAGGATACAAACTACTCACAGACTACAGTAAATATAAGGAAAAATTAAAGCTTATATTACCTGTGGGTAAAACTGAGTATGAATTTCTCTGTGAATTGGATGAAGTATTTGGCAAATTGTTATGTAATCCACATAACGAAAGCAATTTCATTGATCTACCTGATCCTTCGGGAAACCAGGATCTAGGACTTGTTATTGACAGTGATGCATTGATAGAATTAATGTTAAAAATAAAATCAAAAAAACAAAAAGATCACCTTGGTATATCGATTGATAACCTACTTCAATTACCTTTAAATTTTATGAATGCGCTCTGCAATTTTATAAATAGAATTTTGAAGGATGGGAAATTACCAATTGATATATTAACGATAGTAGCTAAACCATTGCCAAAAGTAAGTAAGCCACAGTGCGCCAGTGATTATAGATTAATCTCTATTATCCCTTCGTTTTTGAAGATAATAGAACGATTGATACTAGATCATTTAGAACGTATGTTGCCGGCTGATTTTGATATGTGCCAACACGGCTTTACAAAAGACAGGTCGACAACTACTAATATTCTCTCTATGTGGAAACATGTAATTACATTAGATGAGAAAAAGTTAGATGCATTAATTGTATTTATAGATATCTCAAAAGCTTTTGACTCTATATCATTTGATGCTATTTTGAATGCGATTAGTTTGTTGAATATTGATCCGAATATTTTTAGATTACTTAAATACTATCTATATAATCGACGAATGAGTATTCAAGTAAACGATTTGATATCAAAATCGAAACGAGTAACGAGTGGAGTTCCACAGGGATCAAGCTTGGGGCCCATTTTATTTAAAATTGTATTTGCACATTTGGAAACTAAGATCCTTAACGGTCGAGTTTGCAAATTCGCTGATGATTTAAAAATAATCTTCCCAATTGATCCAAAAAATGTTGAATTCTCCAAAAATAATGTGACACTAGATTTGTATGATTTAAGTAGATACTTGTTAACACTAGGGCTGAGAATAAACAGTAAAAAGACGAGAGCTTTGAAAATAGGTAACAGAACTGATTTCAATTATGTTTATTTTCATGATGCTGAGATTAATGATGTTTTTGAGATTAAACTTATGCAAGAAATTAAGGATTTAGGTATAACTATTCATTGTACGGCTTCTGCTGAGAGACATATTGAAAGGATAGTAGGCAGTGCCAAGAACAGATGGGCACTAATAAATAGAAATATTTTATCGAGTGAAATAAAATATAAAATGTTTATAATATGGATTAGACCGATATTAGAATATGCTGCTGCTACTTGGAATCCTTTAACAAAGGGTTTGTCTAATAAGATAGAAGCTGTACAAAGAAAAGTTGTGAAACAAATAAGTCCTATCTCCTGCACTATATATGCCACTAGATTACAGTTTGTATCACAGCATCCTTTATGGTTTCGGAGGATGTGCTATTGCATAAAAGTTTTCCATTTGAACCAGTGGACTGGTGCCTATATGAATCCAATAAGAAAGAGTCATGAAGTTGGAACTAGATCTGGTCAATTTGCAATATCTCCACCATTGGTAGGGAATGTTGCGAGCAAGCTATTCTCTTTTTCAAAAATTTTCAAAATTTACAATCAATTGCCAAAGTGGCTTAGAGAAACGCCTCCATCTAAAATGTCTCTTAAATTTTTATCTACCGAACTAGAAAAAGTGTTCAATCCTGCTGATATTTTTAATTTTGATTATGATAATACTTTCTCGTGGTTAAATAAAAGACAGGATTAATTGTTTTTCAGCAGCATAACTTCTCGAGATTCTATCTTCAAGTTTTGTACTATTAATACTGAAACGTTGTGCATTACATAGTATGTTAAACAACAATACATACAATCAATTATTAGTCATGGTTCCCTTTTTTGCATAATGTTACACTCGAATAATACATTAAATTTTTCTATTTTTGATGATGAATCTATCTCTCTTTATAACCGAACTTTCTGATGCTGATAAATTGTACAGTACAACTAATTGCACATATCTATGTGATGTGATATGTTTTTATATTGTACATTTTCTATTTTTATTTGATGGAACATGTAAGGTTTGAATCCAAATAAAGATTTCCTATTCTATTTTATTCAAGTCAAACCACCAATGGTGGGAATGTTGCGAGCAAGCTACTCTCTTTTTTAAAAATTTACAAAATTTACAATCAATTGCTAAAGGGGCTTAGAGAAACGCCTCCAACTAAAATGTCTTTTAAATTTTTATCTACCGAACTAGAAAAAGTGTTCAATCCTGCTGATATTTTTAATTTTGATTATGATAATACATTCTCATGGTTAAATAAAAGACAGGATTAATTGTGTTTCAGCAACATAATTTCTCGAGAATCTATCTTCAAATTGTGTATTATTAAAACTGAAAGGTTATGCATTATATCATCTTGTTAATCAACAATGCATACAATCAATAATTAGTCATGGTTACCTTTTTTCTTACAAACTGTTATACTCGAATTATATCTTAAATTTTTCTAATTTTGATGAAGAATCTACAGCTGAACTTTCTGATGCTGATAAATTGTACAGTACAATTAATTGCACATATATATGTGATGTGATATCTTTTTATATTGTACATTTTCTAATTTTATTAATTGATGGAACATGTGTGGTTTGAATCCAAATAAAGATATTCTATTCTATTCTATTCTATCTTGTCGCTATAAGAAAAATTCACATATATATTATCAGTGCGCGCTTCAGCTACTTTAGACGAATATTTATTCACCGCCTCATTTATGTGTACATTAATTCATAAACAGAGATCTACATCTCGTGCGATGATTTACACTTAGCCGCTAGAAGAGAATCAATATACTCTTCATCTGGTCGCTATAAGAATAGTTCACATATATATAATCACTGCGCGCTTTAACTACTTTAGACGAATATTTATTCACCGCCTCATTTATGTGTACAATAATTCATAAAGAGAGATCTACATCTCGTGCGATGATTTACACTTAGCCGCTAGAAGAGAATCAATCTACTCTTCATCTGGTCGCTATAAGAATAATTCACATATATATTATCAGTGCGCGCTTCAACTACTTTAGACGAATATTTATTCACCGCCTCATTTATTTGTACAATAATTCATAAAGAGAGATCTACATCTCGTGCGATGATTTACACTTAGAGGCTAGAAGAGAATCAATCTATTCTATGTCTGGTCGCTCTAAGAATAATTCACACATATATTATCAGTGCGCGCTTCAACTACTTTAGACGAATATTTATTCACCGCCTCATTTATGTGTACAATAATTCAGAAAGAGAGATCTACATCTCGTGCGATGGATTTACACTTAGCCGCTAGAAGAGAATCAATCTACTCTTCGTCTGGTCGCTATAAGAATAGTTCACATATATATAATCAGTGCGCGCTTCAACTACTTTAGACGAATATTTATTCACCGCCTCATTTATGTGTACAATAATTCAGAAAAAGAGATCTACATCTCGTGCGATGGATTTACACTTAGCCGCTAGAAGAAAATCAATCTATTCTATGTGTGGTCGCTATAAGAATAATTCACACATATATTATCAGTGCGCGCTTCAACTACTTTAGACGAATATTTATTCACCGCCTCATTTATGTGTACAATAATTCAGAAAGAGAGATCTACATCTCGTGCGATGGATTTAAACTTAGCCGCTTGAAGAGAATCAATCTATTCTATGTCTGGTCGCTTTTAGAATAATTCACACATATATTATCAGTGCGCGCTTCAACTACTTTAGACGAATATTTATTCACCGCCTCATTTATGTGTACAATAATTCAGAAAGAGAGATCTACATCTCGTGCGATGGATTTACACTTAGCCGCTCGAAGGGAATCAATCTTCCCTTCGTCTGGTCGCTCTAAGATTAATTGACACGTATAATATCAGTGCGCGATTAAATTACTTGAGACGAATGTTTATTCGCCGCCTCATTTATGTGTACACTAATACAGAAAAAGAGATCTACATCTCGTGCGATGGATTTTCACTTAGCCGCTCGGAAGTAATCAATCTACTCTTCATCTGGTCGCTATAAGAATAAATCACACATATATTATCAGTGCGCGCTTCAACTACTTTAGACGAATATATATTCACCGCCTCATTTATGTGTACAATAATTCAGAAGAGAGATCTACATCTTCTGCGATGGATTTACACTTAGCCGCTAGAAGAGAATCAATCTATTCTATGTCTGGTCGCTCTAAGAATAATTCACACATATATTATCAGTGCGCGCTTCAACTACTTTAGACGAATATTTATTCACCGCCTCATTTATGTGTACAATAATTCAGAAAGAGAGATCTACATCTCGTGCGATGAATTTACACTTAGCCGCTAGAAGAGAATCAATCTACTCTTCATCTGGTCGCTCTAAGAATAATTCACACATATATTATCAGTGCGCGCTTCAACTACTTTAGACGAATATTTATTCACCGCCTCATTTATGTGTACAATAATTCAGAAAGAGAGATCTACATCTCGTGCGATGATTTACACTTAGCCGCTAGAAGACAATCAATCTACTCTTCGTCTGGTCGCTCTAAGAATAATTCACACTCATATTATCAGTGCGCGCTTCAACTACTTTAGACGAATATTTATTCACCGCCTCATTTATGTGTACAATAATTCAGAAAGAGAGATCTACATCTCGTGCGATGGATTTACACTTAGCCGCTCGAAGGGAATCAATCTACTCTTCGTCTGGTCGCTCTAAGATTAATTGACACTTATAATATCAGTGCGCGCTTAAACTACTTTAGACGAATGTTTATTCACCGCCTCATTTATGTGTACACTAATTCAGAAAAGGAGATCTACATCTCGTGCGATGGATTTACACTTAGCCGCTCGAAGAGAATCAATCTACTTTTCCTCTGGTCGCTATATCAATAAGTCGCACATATATTATCAATGCTCGCTCCAACTACTTTAGACGAATAATTATTCAGCGCCTCATTTATGTGTACAATAATTCAGAAAAAGAGATGTACATCACGTGCGATGGATTTAAAATTAGCCGCTAGAAGACAATCAATCTATTCTTCATCTGGTCGCTATAAACATAAATCGCACATCTATTACCAGTGCGCGCTTCAACTTTTTTAGACGAATATTTATTCAACGCCTCATTTGTCTGTACAATAATTCAGAAAGAGAGATCTACATCTCGTGCGATGGATTTAAACTCATCCGCGCGAAGAGAATCAATCTACTCTTCATCTGGTCGCTATAAGTATAAATCGTACATATATTGTCAATGCGCGCTTCAAATATTTTAGACGAATATTTATTCACCGCATCATTTATATGTTCAATAATACAGAAAGAGAGATCTTAATCTCGTGCGATAGATTTACACTTAGCCGCTAGAACAGCATCAATCTATTCTATGTCTGGTCGCTCTAAGTATAATTCACCCATATATTATCAGTGCGCGCTTCAACTACTTTAGACGAATATTTATTCACCGCCTCATTTATTTGTACAATAATTCAGAAAAGGAGATCTATATCTCGTGCGATGGATTTACACTATGCCACTCGAAGGGAATCAATCTACTCTTCGTCTGGTCGCTCTAAGAATAATTGACACTTATATTATCAGTGCGCGCTTAAATTACTTCAGACGAATGTTTATTCACCGCCTCATTTATGTGTACATTAATTCAGAAAAGGAGATCTACATCTCGTGCGATGGATTTACACTTAGCCGCTCGGAAGAAATCAATCAACTCTTAATCTGGTCGCTATAAGAATAAATCGCACATATATTATCAGTGCGCGCTTAAACTACTTTAGACGAATATTTATTCATCGTCTCATTTATGTGTACAATAATTCAGAAAGAGAGATCTACATCTCCTGCGATGGATTTACACTTAGCCGCTAGAACAGAATCAATCTATTCTACGTCTGGTCGCTCTAAGTATAATTCACCCATATATTATCAGTGCGCGCTTCAACTACTTTAGACGAATATTTATTCAACGCCTCATTTATGTGTACCATAATTCAGAAAGAGAGATCTACATCTCGTGCGATGGATTTACACTTAGCCGCTTGAAGAGAATCAATCTATTCTATGTCTGGTCGCTTTTAAAATAATTCACACATATACTATCAGTGCACGCTTCAACTGCTTTAGACAAATATTTATTCATCGCCTCATTTATGTGTACAATAATTCAGAAAGAGAGATCTACATCTCCTGCGATGGATTTACACTTAGCCGCTAGAACAGAATCAATCTATTATATGACTGGTCGCTCTAAGAATAATTCACACATATATTATCAGTGCGCGCTTCAACTACTTTGGACGAAAATTTATTCACCGACTCATTTATGTATACAAAAATTCAGAAAGAGAGATCTACATCTCGTGCGATGGATTTACACTTAGACGCTCGAAGAAAATCAATCTACTCTTCGTCAGGTCGCTCTAAGAATAATTCACACTCATATTATTTGTGCGCGCTTCAACTACGTTAGACAAATATTTATTCACCGCCTCATTTTTGTGTACAATAATTCAGAAAAAGAGATCTTCATCTCGTGCGACTGATTTACACATTGCCGCTAGAAGAGAACCAATCTACTCCTCATCTTCTCGCTATAAGAATAATTCACATATATATTATCAGTGCACGCTTCAACTACTTTAGACGAATATTTATTCACCGTCTAATTTATGTGTACAATAATTCGGAGAGTGAGATCTACATCTCGTTCGATGGATTTAAACTTAGCCGGTAGAAGAGAATCAATCTAATCTTCATCTGGTCGCTATAAGAATAAGTCGCACAGATATTATCAGTGCGCGCTCCAACTACTTTAGACGAATATTTATTCAGCGCCTCATTTATGTGTACAAGAATTCAGAAAAAGAGATGTACATCTCGTGCGATGGATTTAAACTTAGCCGCTAAAAGAGAATCAATTTACTCTTCATCTGGTCGCTATAAGAATAAATCGCACATATATTATCAGTGCGCGCTTCAACTACTTTAGACGAATATTTATTCATCGCCTCATTTATGTATACAATAATTCAGAAAGAGAGATCTACATCTCGTGCGATGGATTTAAACTTAGCCGCTAAAAGAGAATCAATTTACTCTTCATCTGGTCGCTATAAGAATAAATCGCACATATATTATCAGTGCGCGCTTCAACTACTTTAGACGAATATTTATTCATCGCCTCATTTATGTGTACAATAATTCAGAAAGAGAGATCTACATCTCCTGCGATGGATTTACACTTAGCCGCTAGAACAGAATCAATCTATTCTATGACTGGTCGCACTAAGAATAATTCACATATATATTATCAGTGCGCGCTTCAACTAATTTAGACGAATATATATTCACAGCCTCATTTATATGTACAATAATTCATAAACAGAAATCTACATCTCGTGCGATGCTTTACACTTAGACGCTAGAAGACAATCAATCTGCTCTTCGTCTGGTCGCTCTAAGAATAATTCACACTCATATTATTTGTGCGCGCTTCAACTACTTTAGACGAATATTTATCAACAACCTCATTTATTTGTACAATAATTCAGTAAGAGAGATCTATATCTCGTGCGATGGATATAGACTTAGCCGCTCGAAGTGAATCAATCTACCCTTCGTCTGGTCGCTCTATGATTAATTGACACGTATAATATCAGTGCGCTCTTAAATTACTTGAGACGAATGTTTATTCGCCGCCTCATTTATGTGTACTCTAATTCAGAAAATGAGATGTACATCTCGTGCGATGGATTTAAACTTAGCCACTAGAAGAGAATCAATCTACTTTTCCTCTGGTCGCTATATCAATAAGTCGCACATATATTATCAATGCTCGCTCCAACTACTTTAGACGAATATTTATTCACCGCCTCATTTATGTGTACAATAATTCAGAAAAAGAGATGTACATCTCGTGCGATGGATTTAAAATTAGCCGCTAGAAGACAATCAATCTATTCTTCATCTGGTCGCTATAAACATAAATCGCACATCTATTACCAGTGCGCGCTTCAACTTTTTTAGACGAATATTTATTCAACGCCTCATTTGTCTGTACAATATTTCAGAAAGAGAGATCTACATCTCGTGCGATGGATTTAAACTTATCCGCGCGAAGAGAATCAATCTACTCTTCATCTGGTCGCTATAAGTATAAATCGTACATATATTGTCAATGTGCGCTTCAAATAATTTAGACGAATATTTATTCACCGCATCTTTTATATGTTCAATAATACAGAAAGAGAGATCTTAATCTCGTGCGATGGATTTACACTTAGCCGCTAGAAAAGAATCAATCTATTCTATGTCTGGTCGCTCTAAGAATATTTCACACATATATTATCAGTGCGTGCTTCAACTACTTTAGACAAATATTTATTCACCGCCTCATTTATGTGTACAATAATTCAGACAGAGAGATCTTCATCTACTGCGATGGATTTACACTTAGCCGCTAGAACAGTATCAATCTATTCTATGTCTGGTCGCTCTAAGTATAATTCACCCATATATTATCAGTGCGCGCTTCAACTACTTTAGACGAATATTTATTCACCGCCTCATTTATTTGTACAATAATTCAGAAAAGGAGATCTATATCTAGTGCGATGGATTTACACTATGCCACTCGAAGTGAATAAATCTACTCTTCGTCTGGTCGCTCTAAAATTAATTGACACGTATATTATCAGTGCGCGCTTAAATTACTTCAGACGAATGTTTATTCACCGCCTCATTTATGTGTACATTAATACAGAAAAGGAGATCTACATCTCGTGCGATGGATTTTCACTTAGCCGCTCGGAAGAAATCAATCAACTCTTAATCTGGTCGCTATAAGAATAAATCGCACATATATTATCAGTGCGCGCTTAAACTACTTTAGACAAATATTTATTCACCGCCTCATTTATGTGTACAATAATTCAGAAAGAGAGATCTTCATCTACTGCGATGGATTTACACTTAGCCGCTAGAACAGAATCAATCTATTCTACGTCTGGTCGCTCTAAGTTTAATTCACACTAATATTATCCGTGCGCGCTTCAACCACTTTAGACGAATATTTATTCGACGCCTCATTTATGTGTACCATAAATCAGAAAGAGAGATCTACATCTCGTGCGATGGATTTAAACTTAGCCGCTTGAAGAGAATCAATCCATTCTATGTCTGGTCGCTTTTAAAATAATTCACACATATACTATCAGTGCACGCTTCAACTGCTTTAGACAAATATTTATTCATCGCCTCATTTATGTGTACAATAATTCAGAAAGAGAGATCTACATCTCCTGCGATGGATTTACACTTAGCCGCTTGAACAGAATCAATCTATTATATGACTGGTCGCTCTAAGAATAATTCACACATATATTATCAGTGCGCGCTTCAACTACTTTGGACGAAAATTTATTCACCGACTCATTTATGTATAAAAAAATTCAGAAAGAGAGATCTACATCTCGTGCGATGGATTTAAACTTAGACGCTCGAAGAAAATCAATCTACTCTTCGTCAGGTCGCTCTAAGAATAATTCACACTCATATTATTTGTGCGCGCTTCAACTACGTTAGACGAATATTTATTCACCGCCTCATTTTTGTGTACAATAATTCAGAAAAAGAGATCTTCATCTCGTGCGACTGATTTACACAATGCCGCTAGAAGAGAACCAATCTACTCCTCATCTTGTCGCTATAAGAATAATTCACATATATATTATCAGTGCACGCTTCAACTACTTTAGACGAATATTTATTCACCGTCTAATTTATGTGTACAATAATTCGGAGAGTGAGAACTACATCTCGTTCGATGGATTTAAACTTAGCCGGTAGAAGAGAATCAATCTTATCTTCATCTGGTCGCTATAAGAATAAGTCGCACAGATATTATCAGTGCGCGCTCCAACTACTTTAGACAAATATTTATTCAGCGCCTCATTTATGTGTACAATAATTCAGAAAAAGAGATCTACATCTCGTGCGATGGATTAAAACTCAGCCGCTAGAAGAGAATCAATCTACTCTTCATCTGGTCCCTATAAGAATAATTCACACATATATTATCAGTGCGGGGTCCGACTAGTTTAGACGAATATTTATTCACCGACTCATTTATGTGTATAATAATTCAGAAAATGAGATGTACATCTCGTGCGATGGATATAAACTTAGCCGCTAGAAGAGAATCAATCTACTTTTCCTCTGGTCGCTATATCAATAAGTCGCACATATATTATCAGTGCGCGCTCCAACTACTTTAGACGAAAATTTATTCACCGCCTCATTTATGTGTACAATACTTCAGAAAGGGAGATCTACTGCTCCTGCGATGGATGTACACTTAGGCGATAGAAGAGAATCAATCTATTCTATGTCTGGTCGCTCTTAGAATAATTCACACATATATTATCAGAGCGCGCTTCAACTACTTTAGAGGAATATTTATTCAAAGTCTCATTTTTGTGTACAATATTTCAGAAAGAGAGATCTACATCTCGTGCGATAGATTTAAACTTAGCCGCTAGTAGGGAATCAATCTATTCTATGTCTGGTCGCTACAAGAATAATTCACATATATATTATCAGTGCGCGCTTCAACTACTTTTGTTGAATATTTATTCACCGCCTCGTTTATGTGTTAGATAATTCAGAAAGAGAGATATATATCTCCAGCGATGAATTTAAACTTAGCAGCTAGAAGAGAACCAATCTACTCTTCATCTTGTCGCTATAAGAATAATTCACATATATATTATCAGTGCGCGCTACAACTTTTTTTGACGAATATTTATTCACCGCCTCATTTATGTGTACAATAATTCAGAAAGAGAGAACTACGTCTCCTGCGATGGATTTACACTTAACCGCTAGATGAGAATCAATCTATTTTTTGTCTGGTCGCTCTGAGAACAATTCACACATATATTGACATTTCGCGCTTCAACTACTTTAGACTAATATTTATTCACCGTCTCATTTGTTTGTACAATATTTCAGAAAGAGAGATCTACATCTCGTGCGATGGATTTAAACTAAGCAGGTAGAAGAGAATCAATCTACTCTTCATCTGGTCGCTATAAGAATAAGTCGCACATATATTATCAGTGCGCGCTCCAACTACTTTAGACGAATATTTATTCAGCGCCTCATTTATGTGTACAATAATTCAGAAAAAGAGATGTACATCTCGTGCGACAGATTTAAACTTAGCCGCTGGAAGAGAATCAATCTATTTTTTGTCTGGTCGCTCTGAGAACAATTCACAAATATATTGTCATTTCGCGCTTCAACTACTTTAGACGAATATTTATTCACCGTCTCATTTTTTTGTACAATATTTCAGGAAGATAGATCTACATCTTGTGCGATAGATTTAAACTAACCCGCAAGAAGAGAATCAATCTACTCTTCGTCAGGTCGCTCTAAGAATAATTGACACTTATATTATCAGTGCGCGTTTCAATTACTTCAGACTAATGTTTATTCACCGCCCCGTTTATGTGTACAATAATTCAGAAAAAGAGATCTACATCTCGTGCGATGGATTTTAACTCGGCCGCTAGAGGAGAATCAATCTACTCTTCGTCTGGTCCCTATAAGAATAGTTCACACATATATTATCAGTGCGCGCTCCGACTACGTTAGACGAATATTTATTCACCGACTCATTTGTGTGTACAATAATTCAGAAAAAGATATGTACATCTCGTGCGATAAATTTAAACTTAGCCGCTAGAAGAGAATCAATCTACACTTCATCTGGTCGCCATATCAATAAGTCGCAAATATATTATCAGTGCGCGCTCCAACTACTTTAGACAAATATTTATTCAGCGCCACATTTATGAGTACAATAATTCAGAAAAAGAGATGTATATCTCGTGCGATGGATTTAAACTTAGCCGCTAGAATAGAAGCAATCTACTCTTCATGTTATTGCTATAAGAATAAATCGCACATATATTATCAGTGCGCGCTTCAACTACTTTAGACGAATATTTATTCACCGCCTCATTTATATGTTCAATAATTCAGAAAAAGTGATCTACATCTCGTGCGATGGATTTACACTTAGCCGCTAAAAAAGAATCAATCTATTCTATTTCTGGTCGCTCTAGGAATAATTCACACATATATTATCAGTGCGCGCTTCAAATTATTTAGACAAATATATAGTCACAGCCTCATTTATGTTTACAATAATTCAGAAAGGGAGATCTACATCTCGACGATATATTTACACTTAACCGCTGAAGAGAATCAATTCATTCTTATGTCTGGTCGTTTTGCAGAATAATTCACACATATATTATCAGTGCGCTTCAATTACTTTAGACGAATGTTTATTCACCGCCTCATTTATGTGTGTAATAATTCAGAAAAAGAGTTCCGCATTTCGTGCGAGGGATTTACATTTAGCCGATAGAAGGGAATCGATCTATTATATGTCTGTTCGCTCTAAGAATAATTCACACTTATATAATCAGTGTGCGCTTCAACTAGTTTCGACGAATGTTTATTCACCGCCTCATTTATTTGTACAATAATTCAGAAAAAGAGGTGTATATCTCGTGCGATGGATTTACACTTAGCCGCTAGATGAGAATCAATCTATTCTATGTCTGGTCCTCTAAAATAATTGACACTTTTATTATCAGTGCGCGCTTCAACTACTTTGGACCATTATTTATTCAGCCCTCATTTATGTGTACAATAATTCAGAAAAAGAGATGTACATCTCGTTCGATGGACTTACACATAGCCGCTAGAAGAGAATCAATATATTCTATGTCTGGTAGCTCTAACAATAATTGACACTTATATTATCAGTGCGCGCTTGAACTAGTTTAGACGAATATTTATTCACCGCCTCATTTGTGTGTAAGATAATTCAGAAAGAGAGATATACATCTCCTTCTATGAATTTACACTTAGCAGCTAGAAGAGAACCAATCTACTCTTCATCTTGTCGCTATAAGAATAATTCACATATATATTATCAGTGCGCGCTTCAACTATTTTAGACGAATATTTATTCAACGCCTAATTCATGTGTACAATAATTCAGAAAGAGAGATCTACATCTTCTGCGATGGATTTAAACTTAGCCGGTAGAAGAGAATCAATCTACTCTTCATCTGGTCGCTATAAGAATAAGTCGCACATATATTATCAGTGCGCGCTTCAACTACTTTAGACGAATATTTATTCACCGCCTCATTTGTGTGTACAATAATTCAGAAAAAGAGATCTACATCTCGTGCGATGGATTTAAACTTAGCCGCTAGAAGAGAATCAATCTACTCTGCGTCTGGTCCCTATAAGAATAGTTCACACATATATTATCAGTGCGCGCTCCGACTAAGTTAGACGAATACTTATTCACCGCCTCAATTTTGTGTACAATAATTCAGAAAAAGAGATGTACATCTCGTGCGATGGATTTACACTTAGCCGCTAGAAGAGAATCAATCTACTCTTCATGTTATCGCTATAAGAATAAATCACACGTATATTATCAGTGCGCGCTCCAACTACTTTAGACAAATATTTATTCACCGCCTCGTTTATGTGTAAGATAATTCAGAAAGAGAGATATACATCTCCTGCGATGAATTTACACTTAGCAGCTAGAAGAGAACCAATCTACTCTTCATCTTGTCGCTATAAGAATAATTCACATATATATTATCAATTCGCGCTTCAACTACTTTTGACGAATATTTATTCACCGCCTAATTTATGGCTGCAATAATTGAGAGAAAGAGATCTACATCTCATGCGGTGGATTTAGACTTAGCCGCTTTAAGAGAATTAATCTACTCTGCGTCTGGTCCCTATAAGAATAGTTCACACATATATTATCAGTGCGCGCTCCGACTAAGTTAGACGAATATTTATTCACCGCCTCATTTGTGTGTACAATAATTCAGAAAAAGAGATCTACATCTCGTGCGATGGATTTACACTTAGCCGCTAGAAGAGAATCAATCTTCTCTTCGTCTGGTCGCTATATCAAAAAGTCGCACAAATATTATCAGTACGCGCTCCGACTACGTTAGACGAATATTTATTTAGCGCCACATTTATGTGTACAATAATTCAGAAAAAGGATGTACATCTCGTGCGATGGATTTAAACTTAGCCGCTAGAAGAGAATCAATCTACTCTTCATGTTATCGCTATAAGAATAAATCACGCGTATATTATCAGTGCGCGCTTCAACTACTTTAGACGAATATTTATTCACGGCCTCATTTATATGTTCAATAATTCAGAAAGAGAGATCTACATTTCGTTCGATGGATTTACACTTAGCCGCTAAAAAAGAATCAATGTATTCTATGTCTGGTCGCTCTAAGAATAATTCACACATATTTTATCAGTGCGCCCTTCAACTACTTTAGACGAATATTTATTGACCGCATCATGTATGTGTACAATAATTCAAAAAGGGAGATCTACATCTCGTGCGATGATTTAAACTTATCCGCTAGAAGAGAATCAATCTATTCTATGTCTGTTCGCTATAAGAATATTTCACACATATATTATCAGTGCGCGCTTCAACTTCTTTAGACGAATATATATTCACAGCCTCATTTATGTTTACAATAATTCAGAAAGGGAGATCTACATCTCGTCGATGTATTTACACTTAACCGCTAGAAGAGAATCAATCTATTCTATGTCTGGTCGCTCTAGGAATAATTAACACATATATTATCAGTGCGCGCTTCAATTACTTTAGACGAATGTTTATTCACCGCCTCATTTATGTGTGTAATAATTCGGAAAAAGAGTTCCGCACTTCGTGCGATGGATTTACATTTAGCCGATAGAAGGGAATCGATCTATTATATGTCTATTCGCTCTAAGAATTATTCAAACTTATATAATCAGTGTGCGCTTCAACTAGTTTCGACGAATGTTTATTCACCGCCTCATTAATTTGTACAATAATTCAGAAAAAGAGGTGTATATCTCGTGCGATGGATTTACACATAGCCGCTAGAAGAGAATCAATCTATTCTATGTCTGGTCGCTCTTAGAATAATTGACACTTTTATTATCACTGCGAGCTTCAACTACTTTGGACGATTATTTATTCAGCCCTCATTTAAATGTACATTAATTCAGAAAAAGAGATGTACATCTCGTTCGATGGACTTATACTTAGCCGCTAGAAGAGAATCAATCTATTCTATGTCTGGTAGCTCTAACAATAATTGACACTTATATTATCAGTGCGTGCTTGAACTAGTTTAGACGAATATTTATTCATCGCCTCATTTATGTGTAAGATAATTCAGGAAGTGGGATGTACATCTTCTGCGATAAATTTACACTTAGCAGCTAGAAGAGAACCAATCTACTCTTCATCTTGTCGCTATAAGAATAAGTCGCACATATATTTTCAGTGGGCGCTCCAACTACTTTAGACGAATATTTATTCAGCGCCTTATTTATGTGTACAATAATTCAGAAAAAGAGATGTACATCTCGTGCGATGGATTTAAACTTAGCCGCTAGTAGATAATCAATCTATTTTATGTTTGTTCGCTATAAGAATAATTCACACCTATAATATCAGCGCGCACTTCATTTACTTTAGACGAATATTTATTCACCGCCTCATTCATGTCTACATTAATTCAGAAAGAGAGATCTACATCTCGTGCGATGAATTTACACTGAGCCGCTAGAAGAGAATCTATCTACTCTTCATCTGGTCGCTATAAGAATAATTCACACATATATTATCAGTTCGCGCTTTAACTACTTTAGACGAATATTTATTCACCGCCTCATTTATGTATACAGTAATTCAGAAAGTGTGATCGATATCTCCTGCAATAAATTTACACTTAGCCGCTAGATGAGAATCAATCTATTCTATGTCTGGTCGCTCTGAGAATAATTCACACATATATTATCAGTGCGCGCGTTAACTACTTTAGACGAAATTTATTCACCGCCTCATTTATGTGTAAGATAATTCAGAAAGAGAGATATACATCTCCTGCGATGAATTTACACTTAGCAGCTAGAAGAGAACCAATCTACTCTTCATCTTGTCGCTATAAGAATAATTCACATATATATTATCAGTGCGCGCTTCAACTACTTTTGACGAATATTTATTCACCAACTCATATGTGTGTACAATAATTCAGAAGAAGAGATGAACATCTCGTGCGATGGATTTACACTTAGCCGCTAGAAGAGAATCAATCTTCTCTTCGTCTGGTCACTCTATAAAAAAGTCGCAGATATATTATCAGTGCGCGCTCCGACTACGTTAGACGAATATTTATTCAGCGCCACATTTATGTGTACAATAATTCAGAAAAAGAGATGTACATCTCGTTCGATGGATTTAAACTTAGCCGCTAGAAGAGAATCAATCTACTCTTCATGTTATCGCTATAAGAATAAATCGCACATATATTATCAGTTCGCGCTTTAGCTACTTTAGACGAATATTTATTCACCGCCTCATTTATGTATACAGTAATTCAGAAAGAGTGATCGATATCTCCTGCAATAAATTTACACTTAGCCGCTAGAAGAGAATCAATCTATTCTATGTCTGGTCGCTCTAAGAATAATTCACACATATATTATCAGTGCGCGCGTTAACTACTTTAGACGAAATTTATTCACCGCCTCATTTATGTGTAAGATAATTCAGAAAGAGAGATATACATCTCCTGCGATGAATTTACACTTAGAAGCTAGAAGAGAACCAATCTACTCTTCATCTTGTCGCTATAAGAATAATTCACATATATATTATCAGTGCGCGCTTCAACTACTTTTGACGAATATTTATTCACCAACTCATATGTGTGTACAATAATTCAGAAGAAGAGATGAACATCTCGTGCGATGGATTTAAACTCAGCCGCTAGAAGAGAATCAATCTTCTCTTCATCTGGTCACTATATAAAAAAGTCGCACATATATTATCAGTGCGCGCTCCGACTACTTTAGACGAATATTTATTCACCGCCTCATTTATATGTTCAATAATTCAGAAAGAGAGATCTACATTTCGTGCGATGGATTTACACTTAGCCGCTAAAAAAGAATCAATCTATTCTATGTCTGGTCGCTCTAAGAATAATTCACACATATTTTATCAGTGCGCCCATCAACCAATTTAGACGAATATTTATTGACCGCATCATGTATGTGTACAATAATTCAAAAAGAGAGATCTACATCTCGTGCGATGATTTAAACTTATCCGCTAGAAGAGAATCCATCTATTCTATGTCTGGTTGCTATAAGAATATTTCAAACATATATTAACAGTGCGCGCTTCAACGTCTTTAGACGAATATATATTCACGGCCTCATTTATGTTTACAATAATTCAGAAAGGGAGATCTACATCTCGTAGATATATTTACACTTAACCGCTAGAAGAGAATCAATCTATTCTATGTCTGGTCGCTCTAAGAATAATTCACACATATATTATCAGTGCGCGCTTCAACTACTTTAGACGAATGTTTATTCACCGCCTCATTTATGTGTGTAATAATTCAGAAAAAGAGTTCCGCGTTTCTTGCGATGGATTTACATTTAGCCAATAGAAGGGAATCGATTTATTATATGTCTGTTCGCTCTAAGAATTATTCACACTTATATAATCAGTGTGCGCTTCAACTAGTTTCGACGAATGTTTATTCACCGCCTCATTAATTTGTACAATAATTCAGAAAAAGAGGTGTATATCTCGTGCGATGGATTTACACTTAGCCGCTAGAACAGAATCAATCTATTCTATGTCTGGTCGCTCTAAGAATAATTGACACTTTTATTATCACTGCGCGCTTCAACTACTTTGGACGATTATTTATTCAGCCCTTATTTATGTGTACAACAATTCAGAAAAAGAGGTGTATATCTCGTTCGATGGACTTACACTTAGCCGCTAGAAGAGAATCAATCTATTCTATGTCTGGTAGCTCTAACAATAATTGACACTTATATTATCAGTGCGCGCTTGAACTAGTTTAGACGAATATTTATTTACCGCCTCATTTAAGTGTAAGATAATTCAGAAAGAGGGATATACATCTCCTGCGATAAATTTACACTTAGCAGCTAGAAGAGAACCAATCTACTCTTCATCTTGTCGCTATAAGAATAAGTCGCACATATATTATCAGTGCGCGCTCCAACTACTTTAGACGATTATTTATTCAGCGCCTCATTTATGTGTACAGTAATTCAGAAAAAGAGATGTACATCTCGTGCGATGGATTTAAACTTAGCCGCTAGAAGATAATCAATCTATTTTATGTTTGCTCGGTATAAGAATAAGTCACACTTATAATATCAGCGCGCACTTCATTTACTTTAGACGAATATTTATTCGTCGCCTCATTCATGTCTACAATAATTCAGAAAGAGAGGTCTACATCTCGTGCGATGAATTTACACTGAGCCGCTAGAAGAAAATCTATCTACTCTTCATCTGGTCGCTATAAGAATAATTCACACATATATTATCAGTGCGCGCTTCAACTACTTTAGACGAATATTTATTCACCGCCTCATTTATGTATACAGTAACTCAGAAAGAGTGATCGATATCTCCTGCGTTTAATTTACACTTAGTTGCTAGAAGAGAATCAATCTATTCTATGTCTGGTCGCTCTTAGAATAATTCACACTAATATTATTATGCGCGCGTTAACTACTTTAGACGAATATTTGTTCATAGCCTCATTCCTGTGTACAATAATTCAGAAAGGGAGATCTACTGCTCCTGCGATGGATGTACACTTAGCCGCTAGAAGAGAATCAATCTATTCTATGTCTGGTCGCTCTTAGAACAATTCACACATATATTATCAGAGCGCGCATCAATTACTTTAGACGAATATTTATTCAACGTCTCATTTTGGTGTACAATATTTCAGAAAGAGAGATCTAAATCTCGTGCGATAGATTTAAAATTTGCGGCTAGAAGTCAATAAATCTACTCTTCGTCTGGTCCCTCTAAGAATAATTGAAACTTATATTGTCAGTGCGCGTTTCAATTACATCAAACGAATGTTTATTCAATGCTTATGTGTACAATATCCAGAAAAAGAGATTCACATGTCGTGTGATGGATTTAAACTCAGCCGCCAGAAGAGAATCAATCTACCTTCGTCTGGTCCCTACAAGAATAGTTCACATTTCATATATCAGTGTGCGCCCGACTACGTTAGACGAATATGGATTCACCCACTCATTTGTGTGTACAATAATTCAGAAAAAGAGATGTACATCTCGTGCGATGGATATAAACATAGCCGCTAGAAGAGAATCAATCTACTCTTCATCTGGTCGCTATATCAATAAGTCGCACATATATTATCAGTGCGCGCTCCAACTACTTCAGACGAATATTTATTCAGCGCCACATTTACGTGTACAATAATTCAGAAAAAGAGATGTATATCTCGTGCGATGGATTTAAACTTAGCCGCTAGAAGAGAATCAATCTATTCTATATCTGGTCGCTATAAGAATATTTCACATACATATTATCAGTGCGCGCTTCAACTACTTTAGACGAATATTTATTCAACGCCTCATTTAAATGTACAATAAATCAGAAAAAGAGATCCGCATTTCGTGCGATGGATTTACATTTCGCCGCTAGAAAAGAACCAATCTATTCTGTATCTGGTCGATCTAAGAATCATTCAGACATATATTATCAGTGCGCGCTTCAACTACTTTGGACGAATATTTATTCACCGCCTTATTTGTGTGTCCAATAATTCAGAAAAAGAGATCTACATCTCGTGCGATGGATTTACACTTAGCCTCTAGAAGAGAATCAATCTATTCTATTTCTAGGCACTCTTAGAATAATTCACACTTATATTGTCAGTGCGCGCTTCAACTACTTTAGACGAATATTTATTTACCGCCTCATTTATGTCTCGAATAATTTAGAAAAAGAGATCTACTTCTCGTGCGATGGATTTGCACTTAGTCGCTAGAAGAAAATCAATCTATTCTATTTTTGGTCGCTCTTAGAATAATTCACACTTATATTATCAGTGCGCGCTTCAACTACTTTAGACGAATATTTATTCAACGCCTCATTTAAATGTACAATAATTCAGAAAAAGAGATCCGCATTTCGTGCGATGGATTTACATTTCGCCGCTAGAAAAGAACCAATCTATTCTGTATCTGGTCGATCTAAGAATCATTCAGACATATATTATCAGTGCGCGCTTCAACTTCTTTGGACGAATAATTATTCACCGCCTTATTTATGTGTCCAATAATTCAGAAAAAGAGATTTACATCTCGTGCGATGGATTTACACTTAGCCTCTAGAAGAGAATCAATCTATTCTATTTCTGGTCACTCTTAGAATAATTCACACTTATATTATCAGTGCGCGCTTCAACTACTTTAGACGAATGTTTATTCACCGCCTCATTTATGTGTACAATAATTTAGAAAAAGAGATCGACATCTCGTGCGATGGATTTCCACTTAGCCGCTAGAACAGCATCAACATCTTCTACGTCTGGTCTTTATAAGTATAATTCACACGCATATTTTCAATGCGCCTTCAACTACTTTAGACGACTATTTATTCACCGCCTCATTTATATATTCAATAATTCAGAAAGAGAGATCTATATCACTTGCGATGGATTTACACATAGCCGCTAGAAGAGAATCAATCGTCTCTTCATCTGGTCGCTATAAGTATGATTCGCACATATATTATCAGTGAGCGCTTGAACCACTTTAGACGAATATTAAGTAACCGCCTCATTTATGTGTACAATAATTCAGAAAGAGAGATCTAAATCTCGTACGATGAATTTACACTTATCCGCTAGAAGAGAATTAATCTATTCTATGTCTTGTCGCTGTAAGGATAATTCACATATATATTATTAGTGCGCGCTTCCACTACTTTAGACGAACATTTATTCACCGCCTCATTTATGTGTTCAATTAATCAGAAAGAGAGATGTACATCTAGTGCGATGAATTTACATTTAGCTGCTAGAATAGAATCAATCTGCTCATCATCTTGTCGCTATAAGACTAATTCACATATATATTATCAGTGCGCGCTTCAACTACTTTAAGACGAATATTTGTTCAGCGCCTCAATTATGTATACATTAATTTAGAAAGAGGGATCTACATCTGGTGCGATGTATTTACACTTAGCTGCTAGAAGAGAATCAATCTATTCTATTTCTGGTCACTCTAAGAATAAATCACACTCATATTATCTGTGCGCGCTTAAATTACGTTAGACGAATATCTATTCACCGCCTCATTTTTGTGCACAATAATTCAGAAAAAAAATATACATCTCGTGCGACGGATTTACACTTTGCCGCTAGAAGAGAATCAATCTATTCTATGTCTGGACGCTCTAAGAATAATTCACTTATATATTATCAGTGCGCGTTTCGACTACTTTAGACGAATGTTTATTCACCGCCTCATTTATGTGAACAATAATTAAGAAAAGGAGATCTACATCTCGTGCAATGGATTTACACTTAGCCGATAGAAGAGAATCAATCTATTCTATGTCTGGTCGTTCTATGAGTAATTCACACCTATATTATCAGTGCGTGCTTCAAGTACTTTAGACGAATATTTATTTACCGCCTCATTTATGTGTACAAAAATTCAGAAAAAGAGATCCGCATTTCGTGCGATGGATATACACTTAGCCGCTAGAAGAGTGTCAATCTACTCTTCGTCTCGTCGCTCTAAGAATAATTCACACATATATTAACAGTGCGCGGTTCAACTACTTTAGACAAATATTTATTCATCGCCTCATTTATGTGCATAATAATTCAGAAAAGCAGATCTACATCTCGTGCGACGGATTTACACTTAACTGCTAGAAGAGAATGAATCTTTTCTATTTCTGGTCACTCTAAGAATAAAACACACTCATATTATCTGTGCGCGATTAAATTACGTTAGACGAATGTCTATTCACCGCCTCATTTATGTGCACAATAATTCAGAAAAAGAGACCTACATCTCGTGAGACGGATTTACACTTTGCCGCTAGAAGAGAATGAATCTGTTCTATGTCTGTACGCTCTAAGAATAATTCACTTATATATTATAAGTGCGCGTTTCGACTACTTTAGACGAATGTTTATACACCGCCGCATTTAAGTGTACCATTATTCAGAAAAAAAGATCCGCATTTCTTGCGATGGATTTACACTTAGCCGCTAGAAGAGAATCAATCTACTCCTCGTCAGGTCGCTCTTAGAATAATGGACACTAATATTATCAGTGCGGGCTTCAACTACTTTAGACGAATGTTTATTCACCGCCTCATTTATTTGTACAATAATTAAAAAAAGAGATCTACAACTCGTGCGATGGATTTCCACTTAGCCGCTAGAAGAGAATCAATATACTCTTCCTCTGTTTGCTGTAAGAATAATTCAAAATATATTATCAGGGCGCGTTTCAACTAATTTAGACGAATGTTTATTCACCGCCTCATTTATGTGTACAATAATTAGAAAAGAGATCTGCATCACGTGCGATGGATTTCCACTTAGCCGCTAGAAGAGAATCAATCTATTCTATGTCTGGTCGATCTAAGAATTATTCACACATATATTATGAGTGCGCGCTTCAACTACTTTAGACGAATATTTATTCACCGCCTCATTTATGTGTCCAATAAATCAGAAAAAAAGATCTACATCTCGTGCGATGGATTTACACTTAGCCGCTAGAAGAGAATCGATATACTCTTCGTCTGTTTGCTCTAAGAATAATTCAAACTTATATTATCAGTGCGCGCTTCAACTACTTTAAAAGAATGTTTATTCACCGCCTCATTTATGTGTACAATAATTCAATAAAAGAGATACGCATTTCGTGCGACGGATTTACACTTAGCCACTAGAAGAGAATCAATCTCTTCTTTGTCTGGTCGCTCTTAGTATAATTGAAACTTATATTATCAGTGCGCTCTTAAACTACTTTAGACGAATGTTTATTTACCGCCTCATTTATGTCTACAATAATTCAGAAAAAGGGATCCGCATTTCGTGCGATGGATTTACACTTAGCTGCTAGAAGAGAGTCAACCTACTCTTCGTCTCGTCTCTTTAAGAATAATTCGTACATATATTATCAGTGCGCTCTTCAACTACTTTAGACAAACATTTATTCATCGCCTCATTTATGTGCACAATAATTCAGATAAAGAGATCTGAATCTCGTGCAAAAGATTTCCACATTGCCGCTAGAAGAGAATCAATATACTCTTCCTCTGTTTGCTATAAGAATTATTCAAAATATATTATCAGGGCGCGTTTCAACTAATTAAGACGAATGTTTATTCACCGCCTCATTTATGTGTACCATTATTCAGAATAGGAGATCCACATTACGTGCGATGGATTTACACTTAGCCGCTAGAAGAGAATCAATCTACTCCTCGTCTGGTCGCTCTTAGAATAATGGACACTCATATTATCAGTGCGCGCTTCAACTACTTTAGACGAATGTTTATTCACCGCCTCATTTATGTGTACAATAATTAAAAAAAGAGATCTACATCTCGTGCGATGGATTTCCACTTAGCCGTTAGAAGCGAATCAATCTACTCCTCGTCTGATCGCTCTTAGAACAATGGAAACTCATATTATCTTTGCGCGCTTCAACTACTTTAGACGAATGTTTATTCACCGCCTCATTTATGTGTACAATAATTAAAAAAAGAGATCTACATCTCGTGCGATGGATTTCCACTTAGCCGCTAGAAGAGAATCAATCTACTCTTCGTCTTGTCGCTCTTAAAATAATTGACACTTATATTATCAGTGGGCGCTTAAACTACTTTAGACGAATGTTTATTCACCGCCTCATTTATGTGTACAATAATTCAGAAAAAGACATCCGCATTTCGTGCGATGGATATAAACTTAGCCGCTAGAAGAGTATCAATATACTCTACCTCTGTTTGCTGTAAGAATAATTCAAAATATATTATGAGGGCGCGTTCGAACTAATTTAGACGAATGTTTATTCACCGCCTCATTTGTGTGTACAATAATTAGAAAAGAGATCTGCATTTCGTGCGACGGATTTACACTTAGCCACTAGAAGAGAATCAATCTCTTCTTTGTCTGGTCGCTCTTAGTATAATTGAAACTTATATTATCAGTGCGCTCTTAAACTACTTTAGACGAATGTTTATTTACCGCCTCATTTATATCTACAATAATTCAGAAAAAGGGATCTGCATCTCGTGCGATGGATTTTCACTTAGCCGCTAGAAGAAAATCAATCTATTCTATGTCTGGACGCTCTAAGAATAATTCAAACATATATTATCAGTGCGCGCTTCAACTACTTTAGACGAATGTTTATGCACCGCCTCATATATGTGTACAATAATTCAGAAAAAGAGATCCGCATTTCGTGCGGTGCATTCACACTTAGCCGCTAGAAGAGAGTCAATCTACTCTTCGTCTCGTCGCACTAAGTATAACTGACACGTATATTATCTGTGCGCGCTTAAACTACTTTAGACGAATGTTTATTCACCGCCTCATTTATGTGTACAATATTTTAAAGAAGAGATCTACATCTCGTGTGGTGGATTTCCACTTAGCCGCTAGAAAAGACTCAATCTATTCTATGTCTGGTTGATCTAAGAATAATTCACACATATATTATCAATGCCCGCTTCAAATTCTTTAGAAGAATAATTATTCACCGACTCATTTTTGTGTAAAATATTTCAGAAAATGAGATCCGCATTTCGTGCGATTGATTTACACTTAGCCGCTAGAAGAGCAACCATCTACTCTTCCTCTGATCCCTCTAAGAATAATTGACACTTATATTATCAGTGCGCGGTTCAACTACTTTAGACGAATATTTATTCACCGCCTCATTTATATGTATAATAATTCAGAAAGAGAGATCCACATTTCGTGCGATGGATTTACACTTAGCCTCTGGAAGAGAATCAATCTACTCTTCGTCTAGTCTCTCTTAGAATAATTGAAACTTATATTATCAGTGCGCTCTTAAACTACTTTAGATGAATGTTTATCCACAGCCTCATTTATGTGCAAAATAATTCAGTAAAAGAGATCTGCATCTCGTGCGATGGATTAACACATAGCCGTTAGATGAGAATGAATCTATTCTATATCTGGTCCCTCTAAGAATAATTCACACTCCTATTATCAGTGCGCGCTTAAAATACTTTAGACGAATGTTTATTCACCGCCTCATTTATGTGTACAATAATTCAGAAAAAGACATCCGCATTTCGTTTGATGGATTTACACTTAGTTGCTAGAAGAGAGTAAATCCACTCTTCGTCTCGTCGCTCTAAGAATAATTCACACATATATTGTCAGTGCGCGCTTCAACTACTTTAGACAAATATTTATTCATCGCCTCAATTATGTGCAAAATAATTCAGTAAAAGAGATCTGCATCTCGTGCGATGGATTGACACATAGCCGCTAGATGAGAATGAATCTATTCTATATCTGGTCCCTCTAAGTATAATTCACACTCCTATTATCTGTGCGCGCTTAAATTAGTTTAGACGAATGTATATTCACCGCCTCATTTAAGTCAACAATAATTCAGAAAAAGACATCCGCATTTCGTGCGAGGGATTTACACTTAGCCGCTAGAAGAGAGTCAATCTACTCTTTGTCTCGTCGCTCTAAGAATAATTCACACTTATATTATCAGTGCGCGCTTCAACTACTTTAGGTGAATATTTATTCACCGTCTCATTTATGTGTTCAATAATTTAAAAAAGAAATCTACATCACGTGCGATGGATTTCTACTTAGCCGCTAGAAGAGAATCATTCTCTACTATGTCTGGTCGATCTAAGAATAATTCACACTTATATTACCAGTGCGCGCTTCAAATACTTTCGACGAATGTTTATTCACCGCCTCATTTTTGAGTACAGTAATTCAGAAAAACAGATCCGCATTTCATGCGATAGATTTACACTTAGCCACTAGAAGAAAATGAATCTACTCTTCGTCTGGTCGCTCTAAGAAAATCTGACACATATATTATCAGTGCTAGCTTCAACTACTTTAGACGAATGTTTATTCACCGCCTCATTTTTGTGTACAATAATTCAGAAAAACAGATCCGCATTTCATGCGATGGATTTACACTTAGCCACTAGAAGAGAATGAATCTACTCTTCGTCTCGCCGCTCTAAGAAAAACTGACACATATATTATTAGTGCGCGCTTCAACTACTTTCGACGAATGTTTATTCACCCCCTCATTTATGAATACAATATTTCAGAAAAAGAGATCCGCATTTCGTGCGATGGATTTACACTTAGCCACTAGAAGTTAATCAATCTTCTCTTTGTATGGTCGCTCTCAGAATAATTGACACTTATATTATCAGTGCGCGCTTAAACTACTTTAGACGAATGTTTATTCACCGCCTCATTTATGTGTACAATAATTTAGAAAAAGTCATCCGCATTTCGTGCGAGGGATTTACACTTAGCAGCTAGAAGAGTGTCAATCTTCTCTTCGTCTCGTCGCTCTAAGAATAACTGACTTTTATATTATCAGTGCGCGTTTAAACTACTTTAGACGAATGTTTATTCACCGCCTCATTTATGTGTACAATAATTCTTAAAAAGACATGCGCATCTCGTCCGAGGGATTTACACTTAGCCGCTAGAAGAGAGTCAATCTACTCTTCGTCTCATCGCTCATAGAATAATTCACACTTATATTATCAGTGCGCCTTCAACTACTTTAGACGAATATTTATTCACAGCCTCATTTATGTGTTCAATAATTTAAAAAGAGATCTACATCTTGAGCGATTGATTTCCACTTAGCCGCTAGAAGAGAATCAATATACGTTTCCTCTGTTTGCTGAAAGAATAATTCAAAATATATTATCATGGCGCGCTTCAACTACTTTAGACGAATGTTTATTCACCGCCTCATTTATGTGTACAATAATTAGAAAAGAGATCTGCATCACGTGCGATGGATTTCAACTTAGCCGCTAGAAGAGAATCAAGCTATTCTATGTCTGCTCGATCTTAGAATAATTCACATATATATTATCAATGCCCGCTTCAAGTACTTTAGAAGAATATTTATTCACCGCCTCATTTATGTTTACAATAATTCAGAAAATGAGATCCGCATTTCGTGCGACGGATTTACACTTAGCCGCTAGAAGAGCATCCATCTACTCTTCATCTGATCGCTCTAAGAATAATTGACACTTATATTATCAGTGCGCGCTTCAATTACTTTAGACGAATATTTATTCACCTCCTCATTTATATGTACAATAATTCAAAAAGAGAGATCCGCATTTTGTGCGATGGATTTACACATAGCCTCTGGAAGAGAGTGAATCTACTCTTCGTCTCGACGCTCTAAGAATAATTCACACATATATTATCAGTGTGCGCTTCAAATACTTTAGACAAACATTTATTCGTCTCCTCATTTATGTGCAAAATAATTCAGAAAAAGATATCTACATCTCCTGCGATGGATTTAAACATAGCCGCTAGATGAGAATGAATCTATTCTATGTCTGGTCCCTCTAAGAATAATTCGCACTCATATTATCTGTTCGCGCTTAAATTACTTTAGACGAATGTCTATTCACCGCCTCATTTATGTGTACAATAATGAGATCCGCATTTCTTGCGATGGATTTAAACATATCGGCTAGAAGAGAATCCATCTACTCTTTGTCTGGTCGCTTTAAGAATAATACACACATATATTATCAGTGCGCGCTTCAACTACGTTAGACGAATATTTATTCACGGCCTCATTTATGTGCACAATAATTCAGAAAAAGAGATCCGGATTTCGAGCAATGGTTTTACACTTAGCCGCTAAAAGAGTATCAATCTACACTTCGTCTGGTCGGTCTTAGAATAATTGACACTTATATTATCTGTGCGCGCTTAAACTACTTCAGACGAATTTTTATTTACCGTCTCATTTATGTGTACAATAATTCAGAAAAGAGATCCGCATTTCGTGCGATGGATTTACACTTAGCTGCTAGAAGCGAGTCAATCTATTCTATGTCTGGTCGCTCTAAGAATAATTCACACATATATAATCAGTGCGCGCTTCAACCAATTTAGACGAATATTTATTTACCGCCTCATTTAAGTTTACAATAATTCGGAACGAGAGATCTACATCTCCTGCGATGGATTTACTAATAGCCGCCAGAAGATATTCAATCTATTCTTTGTCTGGTCGCTCTAAGTATAATTCACACATATATTATCAGTGCGCGCTTCAACTACTTTAGACGAATATTTATTTACCGCCTCATTTATGTTTACAGTAATTAAGAAAAGAGATCCACATCTCGTGCGATGGATTTACACTAAGCCGCTAGAAGAGAATCAATCTACTCATTGTCTAGTCGCTCTAAATATAATTCACACCTATATTATCAGTGCGCGCTTCAACTACTTTAGACGAATATTTATTCACCTCCTCATTAATATGTACAATAATTCAAAAAGGGAGATCCGCATTTCGGGCGATAGATTTACACATCGCCTCTGGAAGAGAATCAATCTACTCTTCGTCTAGTCGCTCTTAGAATAATTGAAACTTATATTATCAATGAGCGCTGTAACTACTTTAGACGAATGTTTATTCACCGCCTCATTTACGTGTACAATAATTCATAAAAAGAGATCCGCATTTCGTGCGAGGGATTTACACTTAGCAGCTAGAAGAGAGTCAATCTACTCTTCGTCTCGTCGCTCTAAGAATAACTGACAATTATATTATCAATGCGCGTTCAAACTACTTTAGACAATTATTTATTCATCGCCTCATTTATGTGCAAAATAATTCAGAAAATGAGATCTATATCTCGTGCGATGGATTTACACATAGCCGCTAGATGAGAATGAATCTATTCTGTGTCTGGTCCCTCTAAGAATAATTCACACTCATATTATCTGTGCGCGCTTAAATTACTTTAGAAGAATGTCTATTCACCGCCTCATTTATGTTTACAATAATTCATAAAATGAGATCCGCATTTCGTGCGATGGATTTAAACATATCGGCTAGAAGAGAATCCATACACTCTTGTCTGGTCGCTTTAAGAATAATACACACATATATTATCAGTGCGCGCTTCAACTAAGTTAGACAAATATATATTCACGGCCTCATTTATGTGCACAATAATTCAGAAAAAGAGATCCGGATTTCGAGCAATGGTTTTACACTTAGCCGCTAAAAGAGAATCAATCTACACTTCGTCTGGTCGGTCTAAGAATAATTGACACTTATATTATCTGTGCGCGATTAAACTACTTTGGACGAATTTTTTCTTACCGCCTCATTTATGTGTACAATAATTCAGAAAAGGAGATCCGCATTTCGTGCGATGGATTTACACTTAGCTGCTAGAAGAGAATCAAAATATGCTATGTCTGGTCACTCTAAGAATAATTGACACTTATATTATCAGTGCGCTCTTCAACGACTTTAGACGAATGTTTATTCACCGCCTAGTTTATGTGTACAATAATTCAGAAAAAGAGATCCGGAATTCGAGCAATGGATTTACTCTTAGCCGCTAAAAGAGAATCAATCTACTCTTCGTATGGTCGCTCTAAGAATATTTGACACTTATATTATCTGTGCGCGTTTAAAATACTTTAGACGAATGTTTATTTACCGCCTCATTTATGTGTACAATAATTCAGAAAAAGAGATCCGCATTTCGTGCGATGGATTTACACTTAGCCGCTAGAAGAGAATCAATCTATTCTATGTCTGGTCGCTCTAAGAATAATTCACACATATATTATCAGTGCGCGCTTCAACTACTTTAGACGAATATTTATTTACCGCCTCATTTATGTTTACAGTAATTAAGAAAAGAGATCCACATCTCGTGCGATGGATTTACACTAAGCCGCTAGAAAAGAATCAATCTACTCTTTGTCTAGTCGCGTTAAATATAATTCACACCTATATTATCATTGCGCGCTTCAACTACTTTAGACGAATATTTGTTCACCTCCTCATTAATATGTACAATAATTCAAAAAGGGAGATCCGCATTTCGGGCGATAGATTTACACATCGCCTCTGGAAGAGAATCAATCTATTCTTCGTCTAGTCGCTCTTAGAATAATTGAAACTTATATTATCAATGAGCGCTGAAACTACTTTAGACGAATGTTTATTCACCGCCTCATTTATGTGTACAATAATTCAGAAAAAGACATCCGCATTTCGTGCGAGGGATTTACACTTAGCAGCTAGAAGAGAGTCAATCTACTCTTCGTCTCGTCGCTCTAAGAATAACTGACAATTATATTATCAATGCGCGTTCAAACTACTTTAGACAATTATTTATTCATCGCCTCATTTATGTGCAAAATAATTCAGAAAATGAGATCTATATCTCGTGCGATGGATTTACACATAGCCGCTAGATGAGAATGAATCTATTCTGTGTCTGGTCCCTCTAAGAATAATTCACACTCATATTATCTGTGCGCGCTTAAATTACTTTAGAAGAATGTCTATTCACCGCCTCATTTAGGTTTACAATAATTCATAAAATGAGATCCGCATTTCGTGCGATGGGTTTACACTTAGCTGCTAGAAGCGAGTCAATCTATTCTATGTCTGGTCGCTCTAAGAATAATTCACACATATATTATCAGTGCGCGCTTCAACCACTTTAGACGAATATTTATTTACCGCCTCATTTATGTTTACAATATTTCGGAAGGAGAGATCTACATCTCCTGCGATGGATTTACTCATAGCCGCCAGAAGAGATTCAATCTATTCTTTGTCTGGTCGCTCTAAGTATAATTCACACATATATTATCAGTGCGCGCTTCAACTACTTTAGACGAATATTTATTCACCGCCTCATTTATGTTTACAATAATTAAGAAAAGAGATCCACATCTCGTGCGATGGATTTACACTAAGCCGCTAGAAGTGCATCAATCTACTCATTGTCTAGTCGCTCTAAGTATAATTCACACATATATTATCAGTGCGCGCTTGAACTACTTTTGACGAATATTTATTTACCGCCTCATTTATATGTACAATAATTCAGAAAAAGAGATCTACATCTCGTGCAATGGATTTACACTTAGCCGCTAGAAGAGAATCAATTTATTCTATGTCTGGTCGCTCTATGTATAATTCACACTTATATTATCAGTGCGCGCTTCAAGTACTTTAGACGAATATTTGTTCACCGCCTCATTTATGTGTACAATAATTCAGAAAGAGAGATCTACATCTCGTGCGATGGATTTACACTTAGCCGCTAGAAGAGAATCAATCTATTCTATGTCTGGTCGCTCTAAGAATAATTCACACTCATATTATCTGTGCGCGCTTAAATTACTTTAGACGAATGTCTATTCACCGCCTCATTTATGTGTACAATAATTCATAAAATGAGATCCGTATTTCGTGCGATGGATTTAAACTTAGCGGCTAGAAGAGAATCCGTCTACTCTTCGTCTGGTCGCTTTAAGAATAATTCACACATATATTATCAGTGCGCGCTTCAACTACGTTAGACGAATATTTATTCACCGTCTCATTTATGTGCACAATTATTCAGAAAAAGAGATCGGATTTCGTGCGATGGATTTCCACTAAGCTGCTAGAAAATAATCCATCTATTCTATGTCTCGTCGCTCTAAGAATAATTGATACTTATTATCAGTGCGCTTCAACTACTCAGACGAATATTTATTTACCGCCTCATTTATGTTTACAATGATTCGGAAAGAGAGAACTACATCTCGTGCGATGGATTTACTCCTAGCCGCTAGAAGAGAATCAATCTATTCTTTATCTGGTCGCTCTAAGTATAATTCACACATATATTATCAGTGCGCGCTTCAACTACATTAGACGAATATTTATTCACCGCCTCATTTATGTTTACAGTAATATAGAAAAGAGATTTACATCTCGTTTGATGGATTTACATTTAGCTCCTAGAAGAGAGTCAATCTACATTTCTTCTGGTCTTTCTATGTATAATTCACACATATATTATCAGTGCGCGCTTAAAATACTTTAGACGAATGTTTATTCACCGCCTCATTTATGTGTACAATTCATAAAATGAGATCCGTATTTCGTGCGATGGATTTAAACTTGGCGGCTAGAAGGAAATCCGTCTACTCTTCGTCTGGTCGCTTTAAGAATAATACACACATATCTTATCAGTGCGCGCTTCAACTACGTTAGACGAATATTTATTCACCGTCTCATTTATGTGCACAATAATTCAGAAAAATAGATCCGGATTTCGTGCGATGGATTTCCACTTTGCTGCTAGAAGATAATCCATCTATTCTTTGTCTCGTCGCTCTAAGAATAATTGACACTTATATTATCAGTGCGCGCTTCAACTACCTCAGAGGAATATTTATTTACCGCCTCATTTATGTTTACAATGATTCGGAAATAGAGATCTACATCTCGTGCGATGGATTTACTCCTAGCCGCTAGAAGAGAATCAATCTATTCTTTAACTCGTCGCTCCAAGTATAATTCACACATATATTATCAGTGCGCGCTTCAGCTACTTTAGACGAATATTTATTCACCGCCTCATTTATGTTTACAGTAATTAAGAAAAGAGATCTACATCTCGTTTGATGGATTTAAACTTAGCTCCTAGAAGAGAGTCAATCTACATTTCATCTGGTCGTTCAATGTATAATTCACACATATATTATCAGGGCGCGCTTAAAATACTTTAGACGAATGTTTATTCACCGCCTCATTTATGTGTACAACAATTCAGTAAAAGAGATCCGCATTACCTTCGATGGATTTACACTTAGCCGATAGAAGATAATCAATCTGCTCTTTGTCTGGTCGCTCTTAGAATAATTGACACCTTTATTATCAGTGCGCTCTTCAACGACTTTAGACGAGTGTTTATTCACCGCCTGGTTTACGTGTACAATAATTCATAAAAAGAGATCCGGAATTCGAGCAATGGATTTACACTTAGCCGCTAAAAGAGAATCAATCTTTTCTTCGTCTGGTGGCTCTAAGAATAATTGACACTTATATTATCTGTTCGCGCTCAAACTACTTTAGACGAATTTTATTTACCGCCTCATTTATGTGTACAATAATTTTGAAAAAGAGATCCGCATTTCGTGCGATGGATTTACACTTAGCTGCTAGAAGAGAGTCAATATATTCTTTGTCTGGTCGCTCTAAGTATAATTGACTCTTATTTTTTCAGTGCGCGCTTCAACTACATTAGACGAATATTTAATTACCGCCTCATTTAAGTTTACAATAATTCAGAAAGAGAGATCTACATCTCCTGCGATGGATTTACTCATAGCTGCTAGAAGAGATTCAATCTATTCTTTGTCAGGTCGCTCTGAGTATAATTCACACATATATTATCAGTGCGCGCTACAACTTCTTTAGACGAATATTTATTCACCGACTTATTTATGTTTACAGTAATTAAGAAAAGAGATCTACATTTCGTGCGATGGATTTACACTAAGCCGCTAGAAGAGAATTAATTTCTTCTATGTCGCTCAATGTATAATTCACACTTATATTTTCAATGCGCCTTCAACTGCCTTAGACGAATATTTGTTCACCGGCTCATTTATGTGTACATTAATTTAGAAAGAGAGATCTAATTCTCGTGCGATGTATTTACACTTAGCTCCCTAGAAGAGAATCAATCAATTCTATTTCTGGTCACTCTAAGAATAATTGAGAATTATATTATCTGTGCGCTATTTAACGACTTTGGAGGAATGTTTATTCACTGCCTGATTTATGTGTACAATATTTCAGAAAAAGAGATCCAGATTTCGGTCGATGGATTTTGAATTAGCCGCTAGAAGAGAATCCATCTACTCTATGTCTCGTCGCTCTAAGTATAATTGATACTTATATTATCAGTGCGCGCTTCAACTACTTTAGACGAATATTTATTCAGAGAGATCTACATCTCGTGCGATGGATTTACGCATAGCGGCTAGAAGAGAATCAACCTATCCTTTGTCTGGTCGCTCTAAGTATAATTCACACATATATTATCAGTGCGCGCTTCAACTACTTTAGACGAATATTTATTCACCGCCTCATTTATGTTTACAGTAATTAAAAAAAGAGATCTACATCACGTGCGATGGATTTACAATTAGCCGCTAGAAGAGAGTCAATCTACTCTTCGTCTGGTCGCTTTTATTATAATTCACACATATACTATCAGTGCGCGCTTAAACTACTTTAGACGAATATTTATTCACCGCCTAATTTATGTGTACAATAATTCAGAAAAAGAGATCCGCATTTCCTGCGATTTATTTACACTTAGCCGCTAGAAGACTATCAATCTACTCTTTGTCTGGTCGCTCTTAGAATAATTGACACTTATATTATTAGTGCACGCTTCAACTACTTTAGACGATAATCTATTCACCGCCTAATTTATGTGAACAATAATTACGAAAAAGTGATCTACATATCTTGCGATGGATTTACATTTAGCCGCTAGAAGAGAATCAATTTATTCTATGTCTTGTCGCAGTAAGAATAATTCAAACTTATTAAATCAGTGCGCGCTTCATTTACTTTTGACGAATATTTATTCGTCACCGCATTTATGTGTACAATAATTCAGTAAAAGAGATCTACGTCACGTGCAATTGCTTAACACTTAGCCGCTAGAAGAGAATCAATCTATTCTCTGTCTGGTCACTCTAAGAATAATTGACAATTATATTATCAGTGCGCGCTTTAACTATTTTAGACGAATGTTTATTTACCGCCTCATTTATGTGTACAATAATTCAGAAAAAGACATCCACATTTCGTGCGATGGATTGACACCTAGCCGCTAGAAAAGAAGGAATATACCATTCGTCTGTTTGCTCTAAGAATAATTGACATTTATTTTATCAGTGCGCGCTTAAACTACTTTAGACGAATGTTTATTCACCGCCTCATTTCTGTGTACAATAATTCAGAAAAGGAGATCCTTAATTAGTTCGATGTAGTTACACTTAGCAGCTAGAAGAGAACTAATTTTCTCTTCGTCTGGTCGCTCTAAGAATAATTCACACATATATTATCAGTGCGCGCTTAAACTACTTTAGACGAATATTTATTCACCGCCTCATTTATGTGTACCATAATTCAGAAAAGGAGATCTACATTACGTGCAATGTATTTAAAAATAGCCGCTAGAAGAGAATCAATTTATTCAATGTCTGGTCGCTCAAAGAATAATTCACACTTATATTATCAGCGCGCGCTTCAACTACTACAAATATTTATTCACGGCCTCAATCATGTGTAAAATAATTCAGAAAATGAGATCTACATTTCGTGCAATGGATTTCCACTTAGCCGCTAGAAGCGAATCCATCTACTCTTCGTCTGTTTGCTGTAAGAATAATACACACTCATATAACCTGTGCGTGCTTCGACTACTTTAGACGAATATCTGTTCACCGCCTAATTTATGTGAACAATAATAAAGAAAAGGAGATCTACATCCCGTGCGATGAATTTCCACTTAGCTGCTAGAAGAGAATCCATCTCTTCTATGTCTGGTCGCTCTAAGAATAATTCATACATATTTTATCAGTGCGCGCCTCAACTACTTTAGACGAATATTTATTCACCGCCTCATTTATCTGTGCAATATTTAAAAAAAGATATTTACATATTGTGAGATTGATTTTCATTTAGCCGCTAGAAGAGAATCTATCTCTTGTATGTCTGGTCGCTCTAAGAATAATTCACACATACATTATCAGTGCGCGCCTCAACTACTTTAGACGAATATTTATCCACCGCCTCATTTATCTGAGCAATATTTAAAAAAAGAGATCTACATATTGTGCGATTGATTTTCACTTTGCCGCTAGAAGAGAATCTATCTCTTCTATGTCTGGTCGCTCTAGCAATAATTCACACATACTTTATCAGCGCGCGCTTCAACTACTTTTGACAAATATTTATTCACCGCCTCATTTATGTGTACAACAATACAAAAAATAGATCTACATCTCGTGTGATGGATTCACACTTAGCCGCTAGAAGGGAGTCATTCTACTCTTCGACTGTTTGCTCTAAGTATAATACTCACTCATATTATCTGTGCGTGCTTCAACTACTTTAGACGAATATCTCTTCATTGCCTAATTTATGTGAACAATAATAAAGAAAAGGAGATCTACATCTCGTGCGATGAATTTCCACTTAGCTGCTAGAAGAGAATCCATCTCTTCTATGTCTGGTCGCTCTAAGAATAATTCATACATATTTTATCAGTGCGCGCCTCAACTACTTTAGACGAATATTTATTCACCGCCTCATTTATCTGTGCAATATTTAAAAAAAGATATTTACATATTGTGAGATTGATTTTCATTTAGCCGCTAGAAGAGAATCTATCTCTTGTATGTCTGGTCGCTCTAAGAATAATTCACACATACATTATCAGTGCGCGCCTCAACTACTTTAGACGAATATTTATCCACCGCCTCATTTATCTGAGCAATATTTAAAAAAAGAGATCTACATATTGTGCGATTGATTTTCACTTTGCCGCTAGAAGAGTATCTATCTCTTCTATGTCTGGTCGCTCTAGCAATAATTCACACATACTTTATCAGCGCGCGCTTCAACTACTTTTGACAAATATTTATTCACCGCCTCATTTATGTGTACAACAATACAAAAAATAGATCTACATCTCGTGTGATGGATTCACACTTAGCCGCTAGAAGGGAGTCATTCTACTCTTCGACTGTTTGCTCTAAGTATAATACTCACTCATATTATCTGTGCGTGCTTCAACTACTTTAGACGAATATCTCTTCATTGCCTAATTTATGTGAACAATAATTAAGAAAAGGAGATCTACATCTCGTGCGATGAATTTCCACTTAGCTGC
>JAQBSW010004560.1:0-67731 GCA_029291075.1 Eudiplozoon nipponicum
TATTAGGTGTTGCGAACCTAGTAACAAATGAGTTCAGTTGTGACCAGAAGGATAAACCAAAGGCAGCATGAACGGAAAGTATAATCTCATGCACATTCGTTTCGTGCTTACTGGCGACTCATCAGTAGGAGCCGGTATTACGCCCTTTAACCACTATATATTTGGTCAAAGAATGTGGAATAATAGGACGGTACAATCTCCTAGACGAATGTGTAAACCTGCAATAGTGAAGCTTACATCATATAAAGTCAACGACAATGCGACTTCAACGCTAACTCACACTATATAATATATATACCGAGTCTGTAAAAGATACTTACACTATGGCTATTGTGTTAGTAACCGATACCAACATTATTGTACCGAAAAGGTACATGGTACTAACACTATGGTTTCCGAGTCGGAACATGGTACCAACATGATGGATATCAATCTATGCTATAGTTCACCGACATTGAGAATTACAACTATTTATAAACACCTATTACTCCAGTAAAGCCATACACTCTGGCCTTGATCGATATCAGTTATCACATTTCGCGGTAAGCATGACATCATTCAATTCAATATATTACAGTTAAATACTGTTTATTGCGAAGAACTAATATATTTGCAAGTATGTATTAGGTTTTGCGAACCTAGTAACAAATTAGTTCAGTTGTGACCAGAAGGATAAACCAAAGGCAGCATGAAAGGAAAGTATAATCTCATGCACATTCGTTTCGTGCTTACTGGCGACTCATCAGTAGGAGCCGGTATTACGCCCTTTAACCACTATATATTTGGTAGAAGAATGTGGAATAATAATACTAACACAATAGCCATAGTGTTAGTATCCTTTACAGACTCGGTATATATATTATATAGTGTGAGTTAGCATTGAAGTCGCATTTTCGTTGACTTTAGATTATGTTAGCTTCACTATTACAGGTTTTCACATTCGTCTAGGAGATTGTACCGTCCTATTATTCCACATTCTTCTACCAAATCTATAGTGGTTAAAGGGCGTAATACCGGCTCCTACTGATGAGTCGCCAGTAAGCACGAAACAAATGTACATGAGATTATACTTTCCGTTCATGCTGCCTTTGGTTTATCCTTCTGGTCACAACTGAACTAATTTGTTACTAGGTTCGCAAAACCTAATACATACTTGCATATGTATTAGCTCTCCGCAATAAGCAGTATTTAATTGTTATATATTGAATTGAATGATGTCATGCTTACCGCGAAATGTGATAACTGATATCGATCAAAGCCAGGGTGTATGGATTTACTGAAGTAACAGGTGTTCAGAAATTGTTGTTATTCTCAATTTCGGTGACATATAGCATAAATTGAAATCCATCATGTTGGTACCATGTTCCGACTCGGAAACCATAGTGTTAGTACCATGTACCTTTTCGGTAAAATAATGTTGGAATCGTTTACTAACACAATAGCCATAGTGTTAGTATCCTTTACAGACTCGGTATACATATTATATAGTGTGAGTTAGCGTTGAAGTCGCATTGTTGTAGACTTTATATGATGTTAGCTTCACTATTGCAGGTTTACACATTCGTCTAGGAGATTGTACCGTCCTATTATTCCACATACTTCTACCAAATATATAGTGGTTAAAGGGCGTAATACCGGCTCCTACTAATGAGTCGCCAGTAAGCACGAAACGAATGTGAATGAGATTATACTTTCCGTTCATGCTGCCTTTGGTTTATCCTTCTGGTCACAACCGAACTAATTTGTTACTAGGTTCGCAAAACCTAATACATACTTGCATATATATTAGCTCTTCGCAACAAACAGTATTTAGCTGCAATATATTGAATTGAATGATGTCATGCTTACCGCGAAATGTGATAACTGATATCGATGAAGGCCAGAGTGTATGGTTTAACTGGAGTAACAGGTGTTTGGAAATTGTTGTAATTCTCAATTTGGGTGAACTTTAGCATAAATTTATATCCATCAAATTGGTATCATGTACCGACTCGGAAACCATAGTGTTAGTATCCGGTACTCATTTATTTCAAAAAGGTATCAGTTGCTAACACAATAGCTATAATGTTAGTATCCTTTACAGACTCGGTATATATATTTTATAGTGTGAGTTAGCGTTGAAGGCGCATTTTCGTAGGTTATATAATGTTAGCTTCACTATTGCAGATTTACACATTAGTCTAGGAGATTGTACCGTCCTATTATCCCACATTCTTGACCCTAATATATAGTGGTTAAAGGGCGTAATAGCGGCTCCTACTGATGAGTCGCCAGTAAGCACGAATCGAATGTGCATGAGATTATATTTTTCGTTCATGCTGCCTTTGTTTTATCCTTCTGGTCACAACTGATCTAATTTGTTACTAGGTTCGCAACACCTAAAACATACTAACTACACAGTAAATTAGAATTCAGGACATTCCAAGAGATTTGATAACTGCATATCTATAGTAATAGCAAGATTCTTGCTACCGTTGCTGGTAAGATTTGCTAGGACCCACCGTCAGATAGACGGTGCTTCTCCATTAAGGGAGAATAGTTTTAGATAGCCGCTAACTGTGCGCAGGAGTTATCCAATTTTTACAGTGTACAGATAAATTCTTCAAATATCGTCACTTTTGTCAATTTTGATCAGAGGCCCGAGATCTTTTTTTAATTGTACCGCTACCGCGTCTTAACCAATTCCTCTAAATAGGCTCTTTAATAAAACTTTGACGGATCGGCTTGTATCAAGATTTCAAGAGGGCTTATTGTAGCTTTAGCAATCTTTAGTAAATTGTGCTACTTGCTCTGGTACCGCTCGATCAAAATTTTTATCTTTAAATTTAAGATCCTCAAGTCAAATATATCGTCGATTCCTTTTTATGTTGCCGAAATAGATGACAAACAAACTGTCACTGGCTGGACAGTTCCGCCAAATGCATTCACCCGATTCGGTATATGGCGTTGTCAGACGAGGTTCACAGTGCATTACTCAGGAGCATGATTTACGAATTGATCAGTTCTATTTCGCCACTTTTCGATGTGCAATCACCGTCACATTTGTATAAGAAGCACTAATTATGATGACTGGAACAGTCTAGGTAGGTTGCTTACGCATCCTACTTGCCAGGCAATCCAGACAATTCCGTTGCACGATCATCATCACGCACAGCCATACAAAAGCCAAAAGTGACTAATATTTCACTGCCATATAACCATGGACGAAACAAAAAATTATAAATGACGACAGAAATAATAATTTAGACACATGAATTATTTGTGAGATTTACGAGATAGAAAGATATTAATAAGCTAGCATGAGTATATTTATCAAGATAACTCACAAAAGTGATGCAAACTAAGCATCTACACAACACCAATTATAGCCAAGTCAGTTTGAGAGCAAGGCAGCATCAGCAATACAGCTTCCTTCCGGGTTTCACGGTATCACGCCATAAACAAACCAAACATCGCAGATAAATTTTCCCTACTAAGAAAAGAAATTTACAAAATGATTCCACTAAATATCTGCAGAGATCACAACTGAGCTCGATTCGACGCCATATCGCGAGTGGGTCCTATACTACCTAATTTCTTTCATGTCAAAATCTGCCCGCCTTGTTTCTTACGCCAATCTGGTGCCTGATGAGAAAACTTAGCTCTACTGGGAAATCGAATGGAGGACATACGAAAAAACGTGACCAAGACAACGAATTGAATGGAGCCTTATTTGTTTTTCTAACGAGAAATAGTTAGAAGGTCCTAAAATACGTGTACGGATGTCAACGTTGGTTATTTATTTTCGGTAACCAACATTTGCTATGCTTCTCGGACAATGATGGTCGAATGTCAATAAACGTCTAAAATCACCAACTCTATGAGGCCAAGTTTCACTGACGTATAGTATAACTGCGCGTACAGATGCATTGTAAATACGACATTTAAGGCATGATGAAATACTCGCGTTACTCCAGCCTTCGCGATTCTCATTCTCACCGCGTCAGACATATAAATTGATAGAACTCCCAAGATAGATCTACATGTTGCAGGCGCAGAGTTGGATTGAGTGGTGGGTGATCCTGTAAAAGTATCTTACATTTAGGTGTGAATTTAATTAATTAATCTATTCTAGGTGCCTGAGCAGAATATCGATTGTCGAATAATAGTACGATATAGTTTGCATAGTCAAGATCGACTAGTTTGCCCCTAGGGAGAATTTCAACTCCTTCATCCTGAATGGTGTAGACCTAAACGCGACCAGAAGTATTTTTGTAGAGAGCGCGTATAATATTAACAAATTTTGTGGACACACCATTTTTCGACAAAATATGGAATAAAACATTGCGATCCATCGAGACAAGCACACCCTTGAAATCCAGAAAGACGGATGTTGTGTAATGGTGATATAAATGTCTCAGTTGAAGGACTTGTCTTAACGTAAAAATATTATCTATACAACCTGACCCTGAGCGTAATTCGGCCTGTTCCTCTTCAGTGTGTGATTGACGTTAAGCGCTAAGACGATGTAGGATAATCTAAGTACATAGCCTAGACACAACTGAAGTCAAGCTTTTACCCGATAGTTATCGCACGAATTACGATTGTTTTTTTTTAAAATAACAATGATGGTCGACTCATTCCAATTAAGTGGTACGGTCTCCTAATTCTATATAGGATGAAGAAGTTTAATTAACACTCTTCAAGTTATATCTCCACCCTCCTTGATTAATCCTGGAAGCAAATCAACAGTGCCTACGACTTTGCGACGTTTAAGAAATAGGAATGCATCCTGTATTTCGAACTCCGATGGTTCTTCCAGACTAACATTCCACACTGTTGATACGATCATGCTTTCGGGAAGCGGAACTGATGCGGGTGCCCAAGAAAATTGATCATTGAAGTGTTTAGCCCACCTATCACGACGACCTATTTTATCGATTATTAAACGATTGTTATTATCATTTATAGTTTTGTTAACTTTTAATTTTCTCGGACATATTGCGCGAATAAGTTGGAACAAACAGCAACTATTACCTAACTCGAACGCTTCTTCCATTTCTTCAGCCTTTCTGTTCCAAAAGGATTCGAGATTGATTTATAGACTGCGATTAAGTCGGAATCTAATATTGCGACGAGTATTATTATGAGCCAAGCAAGGTGGAATTCGGCGATTGTTTCGAGAATTTTAATAGATTTAATCAGAGAGCCAATGATTATTCCTAGGGGGGCATGCAATGCCACATACAGTAGTACCTGCATTTTGTATAGTGGAACTTATCTTGGACAAAAGTATATTCGAATTTTCACTATCAAGACCAGTTAGCTTTGACTTTAGAATATCTTCATATTTTTGTCAGAAAGATGGTTGTTTAAATTTGTTTACATCTATTTGAGGTTTATTATTATTATTTTTCGTTGCGCAGCTGGATCCGAAGATGAAGTAGGCGGGAGATTTCATGGTCGAATATTAATGTACAATATATCAGTCACATAATTAAATCGAAGCACTGTGAAGATGCCTAGTTAGACCTACTTTATCTGCGTAGACTTATACTAAAAAATCCATATATAGCATAGTTCCAAATTTATTTTTACATGTATGCATATAAAATGCCAAGTTTAATTACCTATACGCTGTATCATTTGGAAAAACATGTGCATCAACTAGTCGAGTATCCGTCAAAATATGCTGAAGCTCTATCAAACATTGCGGCCAGAGATAAAGGGAAGAGGTGCCGAGAAGAGCAAGTCCTCCACTTCCTAAAAAATAAAAATAACAAAAAAGAATAAATTATATGACACTACAAATGATATATAAGGATGCTTACAATTATACAGTTAAAATGTATAGAATGACATTATTCGACTAACAATGCAGTCAGTAGTTCTAAAATGATTCACTACCTCAGCTTAAATAAAAAGTAAAATTCATACAAATTCTATAACAAGGCAACTATTTCATGGATACGTGCTTAATATATTCTATAACCAACTGAGTAAATTCATACATTGAATACAATTCGCCAATTAGTCGATCTTTTTTCCATACCGAAAATATCTTAAGTGTCAAGGGTCAACAATAAAGCTGTAGCCGCACAGAGATTAAAATTAGTATTAATAGCATTACCCTTATATGATTTACTGATGTTTCACAGTTACATAACAGATTATTCATATTTATGTGAAAAATTAAAAATACCACGATATACCCATTCACTATGTGGAAAGATGCTGGCAACATTATTATATGTGAAATGCGTCAAATGTAGTCATTTTCGTATTTTATAAGACCATTGAAGAGTATGTAATACCTTTGGTTATACAAATTATGTAAATCAAGATTTGAACTGTATGAACGAATGGATTGAATATAAACATTGTGCATAGGACGCATAATTCAAAAAGTCTTACTCCTTAGAGCATTTATAAAATAGACTGATGTCTCATCCATGCCAGAAAACGCGTCAGTAATATCCAGAAATGATCATGAGATTCCAGTCCCTGTTATGAATGATTTAGAGATAAGAAACAAGAGGTCCGTTTAAACCAGTGACTGCAGCACAAATGGCTGTAAACTGTCTGTTAGATTTCATGCAGAAGACCGGTTTCGTTATTATTGGGAATTCATCACGTATTGTCCAGAATTTTCCGCAGACAGGGCTCGAACCTGGGCACGTCTGCTTCGGAATCTGGTGCTCTAATTACTGAGTCACCCGCCGCACACTACACAATTTTCAGCAATATACTTACTAATGTTTCACGGTTAGCCTTCCATTTAGGTGGAGCTCATATGGCAACCTTTTAACCCAAAGTACCAACTATACAATACTTATATTATTCTGACAAACGTATTTACATATTAAGTCAGGTGTTTATAACAAGATCGCAACCTTGATACAAGTAATTGGTATCACCGCCCGCACAACCAATGTTCGCTTAATTAAGTTGCATGTTCCTGGACGATCCAACTGTGCACAAATGAAAACTTAACCTCATTTTAATGGTAGTATATTGTGAGGGTCAAAACTTAAAATTGATGATAAACACGATGGCTGTTACAAGCCAACAGAGAAACTCACTCAAGTGAGGCCCAAAAAATTCAGATTTCTGAGTAATTCTCTAGAGGTCAGTTCTACTTCGTAAATATTTGTTTATCGAAAAACTGGGTAGAATTAATTTGCAAAATAGAAATTTTTTCGATTCTACATTGCAAATTTACTATGTTGCTCAATGATACTTTTAGTTAGAATTTCCTTAACGTGAAGTATATGTGGCATCTCTTTAGACCGAAAGTCCCGACTACCAGTTCCAACCTGTAATTACAGGTCGAGCACTAAGCCATCTGGAGAAACAGTATTTAACCGAAGAAATATACAGTTAAACAATTATAGATTGTGCAGGTCGTGATGGAGGCTTGCGAGCTTGATAAAAACACAAATATATATATATATATATATATATATATATATATATATATATATATTCTTTTGGAATGCGAGCCTTAATAAAATTTATAGTACCTTTCCATGTGCAAAAATAAAAATAAATTTTATCAGATAAGAGAACCGCTTCTTTCGAATTTTTTTCTTAAGTATCTACAAATGTTTACATATAAATTGAAAGGCAAAATAAGATTACCATAAACACAGAAAAGGTTGTCCTATGAGACCAATTTTATCAATGGTCACTTATCCGTTTTATGCATTGGCCAAATGGTTAGTTCGTAACTTGCTGCTCCATATTTGAACTAATTTGTTGCTATGTGCGCAATACCTCATACACCATTGTATACATTAGAGTTCCCGGATTTAAATAAAATACAGTATATGATAGTCAAGGTTTTAGTTTTATCATTTTTAAATTTTGATTACTGTGACATAGTAGCAATACAGTTATAACAAATAACAAAAGGTTCGATACTGTCTCTCTCCCATAAAATATTCTGCATACGAGATGAGATGATGTATAGGTGAGGTAATGATTGGTCTGCTAATTATAAATAGTTATATATTGAGTTTAGTTACTGAGACAAATTCTATGATTAAAATAGTGTTGAGTCAAATATATATAAATAGAATGGTTTTGGAACGAGGTTACCACATTTGCTTAAATCTGCTATTGTGATCAGTGTTGTGTTGCCTGAGGATGGTGCTGGAAAGTAGGCACCGAAACGTCGCCAGTAAACAACGATGTGATAGGACAGCACTTCCATTGGGACCAACCAAAACTCAACCCGATCATAGACAAAACAAAATTGGAAATTGCTATCAATCGGATCTTTGTTTAACTGCCCGTGTACAGCTATTACCCGCGTACGCAAAACGCGGCATTGAAATAAATGAAGCTTACACTCCTCAAAACCATTTAAAAAAATACTAGGTAATAATTCGTTTGTCGATTCGTTTGAATTTGTAAACAAAATTCAAGATATAAATGATCAAACAAGATTATTGTATATCTTGATGCTACGTCTTTGTTTACAAATGTTCCAATTGATAAAACTATTGATATTATAGTCAAAGCCGTAGAACACACATATTACCATCACCGGTGCCAGGTCACACTCTACGTAAGCTTATCTTATTATTTAATGGAGGCATCTAAAAACAGATTGATGGTGTGGCAATGGGGAGCCCCTAATCTACAATGTTAGCTGAGATTTTTCTATGGCATCTAGAGAAAACATCATTAAGTAGCGACATAATTAAATGTGCTCAATATATACGGTACGTAGATGATATTTTCCTTGTCCTTAAGAACAGGTCGCAATCATAAACATTGCTTCAAAGTATCAAAAAATCACATAAGAGCATCAGTTTTACGTCAGAGCACGAGAAAGATGATTGTCTGCCTTTCTTAGATGTACTATTAAAGGAAGAAATTAATGGTAAATTAAATAGAACAATTTACATAAACCAACCTGTTCTGCACAGTATTTGCATTACAGCATTTTTGTGTCTTTTCAATATAAATTAACAACAATTTGTGGCTGTCTTGCAAGAATCGACAGCTTGATTAGTCAACATTCAAAATACAGCAAATATAATAAAGAAATTAACGATTAAATGTCTAATGGCTATCCTAGACAATTAATTGAATTAATTATTAAAAGTGAAAGTAAACAAAAACAGACGTATTTCAGACCAGACAAGAACATCTACCTCAACATCCCATTCAAGGGGGATGCAGTTTCTCAAATAGTACAAAAGAAAGTTGAAGCGGCATTAACACGCAAATTTAATGCAGCAAAACTATGAATGTTAATTAAGGTCACAAACTTGCCGTTACCAGCAATAAAAGAGAAAAAACCTTTAATCTCAACATCAAATATTATGCATGTGCAAGATATCGATCAACTTACATAGGCCGATCGACCAGACGGTTAATTTCTCGAATGAGAGAACATTGCAACCTAAACACTTGTTTTAAATCAAATGGTGAATACACGTCTGCAATTGCGCAATACATCGTCGAAACATCACACGTATGTTCTCCAGACGTAGCATTTAAAATAATTACTAAATGCAATAATAAAAGGAAGCTAGCAACATACGAAGCCTTATAGATAAACAAATTGCAGTCGGATTTATGCAAACCGAAGAAGCATGTTCAGACAATGAGCTTCCTATCCTGTTTTGTCTTCCAATTTATATCTAAAGAGATGTTCATTTGTGGATACTTGAGAAGGAAATACGAAAGAAGTAGTTGTTGTATCTGATAAAATTTATTTTTAATTCTGCACATGGAAAGGGTACGATGAATATATATACCTCTATATATATATATATATATATATATATTCAGAAAAAAAGTACTAGGGATGTATTATTCATTTGAAAATTTATAAAATTAAATAATCATAGATTACGCTCACGTGGATAATAATTACTTGAAATCAAGTTCTCAAACTGGATATAAAAACCAATTTCATTACATGTACGATTGTTAGTATAAACTAAGCATTTTTAAGGTGGCACAGGGAATTCATTTATAATATTGTTTCAATCAAGGCTGCGAGATTGATACAAAAACTAATCCTTCTATATACACATCTGCAATTATAAACCAAGCATAGTATAAGAGAGCCAAGGCAATTCATCCAGCAGATGGTTTACACCATAATTAGGAATTCGTCAGATGCTGCTCAGAATTTTGCTGCGGATGAGACTCGAACCGGGGCACATTCGCTTTGAAGACTGCTACTCTATACACTGCGCCTTCCTGCCGCACTATGCATACAAATATCCGTTATATACCAACATTTTATTAGATTTCCTTTTAGGTGGAGCATATTTTGTAATGCTCATATATGTGAATTAATGAATATAAATTTGACAAATTTACTAATTATAAACTTGAGGAAGTTGATCGAACGGCATGTTTATATGTTGTTTCTATTTAAAACAATAGATTTGCCAGATTGGTATTGGATTACTTGAAAAGGTTCCTTAACGATAATCCACAAATACCGAAAGGAAGAAAAATGAACATAAGTCATAAGTAGATACCAATTAATGTTCGCTTGCAAGGAACGTATGATAAGTTCCTAAACGACTTATCAAACAGATTAGAGGCGGTCCTATGTAGCAACTGCTATCGGTTCCAAAAGCCAATATATTTGTGCACTATTTGAAGTCAACATGTTTGAAAGGAACAAATTCAAAAATAGAGCTAAATTTGCTTCGCGAAGCGTTGAGAAATAATGGCTATCCGGACTGGTCCATCGATTACAACTTGAGACAACGCAACAAAATCGAGGCCAATTTGGAAGAAAATCAAACTCCCCAGATAATAACGCTTAGTGTTCCCTTTGGAGGTGATCTTCCAGCGGAAATCTTCAAACGAAAAGTAATTCGAGCGACAAAAGCACAGTTTCCATCAATACAGGTGAGAGTGGTGTTCAACACAACAAAACTGATGCGCACGAATGAAAAAGATAGCCTCTCTGTGACGTCAACACCTTTGTCTGTATACAAATTTCAATGTACCTGCAACGCTCAGTACATCGGCAGATCAAAAAAGAGGCTCGAAACTAGAATAAATCAGCATCTCCCTCAAAAACTATTAAAAAGAGGTGCAGCTCCTGCACAAAAATCAGCAATTTGCGAACATGTACTACTCACAGGTCATGCTGTTAGTAGTAACAATTTTTCAGTTCTCTACAAGGCAAAAACAGAAAATGCTTCTGGCTTTTGAAGCTATTGCAATTAATAAGCTGAAGCCCTGCTTAAACGTGCAGAAAATAATTCAAAAAGAAATTAAATTGACTGGAACAAAGACATAACCGACATGCCTTTAAAAATAGCCAACGCTTCGCAATATACGACACATACATCAATTACGGACGCAATTACAATGAAAGCGATGACACACCAAATGACGTTACGCAAAAGGAGTGGTCTAAATTGCGCAAAAGCAGTGGTCTAAATTGCGCAAAGCAAAGGCCAGCATAACGAAGAGGAGATTGGTTACAACACATGTACAGTGGGATTGGATGAACGAATATACTAACGAATCCAGAACAATGGCTGTAGATACTGGTAGAAATATGATTTATTAATAAATGTTATTCCATGGAGTACGTTGTTTTGTTCTTATATATATATATATATATATATATATATATATATATATATATATATATATATATATATATACAAGCCCACTCTCCAATTCACATTGTTCGGGGTCTACGTCTTACTTTTTACTTTACTGCGGCTGACTCCTTTTGGAGGATAAGCCGGCTCCATTGATTTCATGGAGTTTCTTGGGAATTTGGTACAAGTGGTGTCCCCTCACCACTCGGCTTTTTGATCGAGGACGCACCTCTAGCCTTTGCACATCCAAGCGCAGTCTGCAAGGCAGCAGTAAGTTGCATGGCTGCCGGTGGCTGTTGTGAGCTCATTCGCCATTCGGAAGTACGGGGTACTGTCCAGGAGTCCATGTAATCCTGTGGCTGTTGAACCCTTTTGTGGCGGGGAACACACGCCGAGTCATGGTGCCGTCGTCGGGCTCATGTGGTATTTTATAGGAGATCCGATTGCCGGTCGGAAATCCACCACGCCCTGGTGACACCACCGCCATAGCCCCGTTAGCCCATGTACGATCGGCCATCGAGACATGGTTGACACCGTCGTACCACGTTGAGGAGGGGATGGACTTTACGACGGGTCTACGTCCTACCCCTCATACCATACACTAGCGAATTTTATTGTCCTCTCATTCTAGCTTCCTCGTATGCCATCAAAAAGAATTCCTCAGATTTCTAAAGCGAGTCTTCCCTCACAGCCAGAATTAATGGGATCGCCTACTCGTGGCTAACCTTCTACCGCTATAGTTTACCCGTCACTTACGAGTCATTTATTTTGTTCATAAGATCACAACTTGCATATCGCTGTCAAACTTCGCTCACCAAAGTCACCACTATGCTATACGCTGTAGCAACTCTTCAATCCAATCTAACCACATTACCAATACATTTAGCAAAATCTATTCAACACTCTTCCCGCGGAAATAAAGCTCTTATCCCAGCACGAATTTAAAAAGGCTCCTCACAATCACTTCTTTAGTAAATTTCTATGTGATACGTCTGATTGGGAGCGCAATTGGTTCCTCCTTAATCCATAACACTTCTTTTTATTCCCAGGCTATTTACTTGTTACTAGTTTCGGAGTGTGAAGTATATTCTGGCTAGCCTCCAATTTCCACTATTTTCCTCTGATTCTAAATTTGTAACTCTTGACTCCATAATACCATTTCTATTCTCATTTTTATTCTACCGCATCCAAATATTGGATACTTTGCCACGATTTTCTTTACTAAATCTCTTCTTTTTGTTTCAGCGAACAACCGAAACTCGAAAAGTTTACTGGACCATCTGACGTTATACATCGGACGCTGATTCCTCCTCGCCTTCCATCAGTCGTAATCTCGCACGACGGAAGGCAGTGAACCCTGCACGCAACACTGGCATTCACAAACTTCACAAGCTACGATTATACATTTCGATCATGTTGACTTTGGTTTATCTTCCTTGTTCTTTTTGAATATGTTACTAGGTGCACAACACCTGCTACACAATTGAATATATCTGGAGGTTAATTTAATTATTGGACATCAATTAACTCCTCATATAAAAACTATCTTGATTTTAATGATAACTTTTCCTTTCCCCACCCCTCCCCCTGCTATTAAATACTTTGCTAGTCACAATTCCACTCACCTCCACATATCCTACCCTTGATTTGTTATTTCAATGATTGGGCCAGTTGGCCTTTGATGCCAAATAAATGTATTATTATTATTATTATTATTTATGTTATCGCTGGTTTCGTAAAACAATATTGTTTTTTCTTAAATGTTGTAAATTTTTTGAAGTTCTTTTCTTCATATTGTCGAAGCTTTTGACTTGTCTTGTCGAAGGTTAAAAGAGTTTTTTATCTGAGTTGCTGAATTGCACAAGCGGAACACTGCGTGGTTCCATCTACGATATCTTTGCTAATAAATTATTGTAATCCACTCATCTATTGTTCTGATTATTTATCAGTGGAAAAGAATCTCGTATGTGCTTCAGGTAATTGACGTGAATATTTTTTTTAAGGTCTCAGCCGTCTTATTCTGTAAACCGTGAATATCAGCGCATCCTGGTAAGTTTAATTAATATAATATATAAATTGCAAGTAATTTAATAATATTATGGCTGGTTTATGAAATATTGTGGATATAGAGCAGTTAGCAAGTGGACTTAAGGATTGTAGCTTAAAAGATAGTTCAGAGGAACTTAAGTGTTCCAAATCAGATGATCATTCCGCATATATGGATTTTCCGGGCCTGGCATCCCAGAGACTCTCTTATGGTAGTGACCAAAGGCCCTATATATATAGTAATACATTTATTTGGTATCAAAGGCCAACTGGCCCAACCATTGAAAAACAAATCAAGGGTAGGATATGTGGAGGTGAGTGGAATTGTGACTAGCAAAGTATTTGATGACTGGGGAGTTTTTGGTAGGTAAAAGATATAAAAACGTCAATGATAGTTCAATCTGGTGAAGAAAAAAAAATAAATAAATATATATATATATATATATATATTCCTTTGAAATGCGAGCTTTAATAAAATTCATTGTACCCTTCTTATGTGCAAAAACAAAAAGAAATTTTATCAGATATAAGAAAAAAAATTTTCTCATGGTCTTCCCAAATATCTACTCATGAACATATCTTTATATATAAATTGGAAAGCAAAACAAGATAGAAATATGTGAACAAAGAAAGTGTGAAAAATAGAAACCAATCAAATTGCGTGCGTCACATCCAGTTCAAGCTCAATGCTTGTACGTGCTTCTTCTGTTTACATAAATTTGGCTGCAATTTGTTTATCCATTAGGCTTCGTATGTGGCTAGCTCCCTTTTGTTTTTGCATTTAGTAATTACTTTGAATGCTACATCTGGAGAACATACGTGCGATGTTTCAATGATGTGTTGCGCAATATCAGACGTGTATTCACCATTTGATTTAAAATAGGCGTTTAAGTTGCAATGTTCTCTCATTCGAGTAATTAACCGTCTGGTCGATCGGCCTACGTAAGTTGATCGACAACTTGCGCATGTGTATTGGTAAATAATATTAGATATCGACATTAACGGCTGTTTCTCTTTGATTGCTGGTAAAGGCAAGTGTGTTACCGTAAATAACACTCGTAGTTTGGCTGCATTAAATGTGCGTGTCAATGCTGCTTCAACTTTCTTTTGTGCTATTCGGGAAACTGCATCCCCCTTAAATGGGATGTTTAGGTAGAGTGTTTTCTTTTCTGGCCCATAATACGTCTGTTTCTGGTTAACTCCCCTTTTAACAATTGATTCAATTAATTGTCAGGGATGGACTTTAGACATTACACCGTTAGTTGCCTTATTATATCCATTTTCTTTTAAAGCTTGAATAACCAACCTGTCAATTCCTGTAATGCAACCATGGACTGTTGATAATTTATATTGAAATGGCACAAAACTGCAGTAATGCAAATACTGTGCAGACCATGTTGGTTTATGGTAAATTGTTCTGTTTAATTTACCATTAGTTTCTTTCTTTAATAGTACATCTAGGAAAGGCAGACAGTCATCTTTCTCGTGATATGACGTGAAGCCGATATTCTTATGTGCTTTGTTGAAACTTTGAAGCAATGTTCGTGATTGCGACTTTTTCTTAAGTACAAGAAATATATCATCCACGTACCGTATATATTGAGCACATTTACTTATGTCACTCTTTAATGATGTATTTTCTAGGTGCCCTAGTGTTGGCTGAGGTTTTTCTCCAATGAGAGAACATTGTAACTTAAACGCCTGTTTTAAATCAAATGGTGAATACAGGTCTGTAATTGCACAACACATCATCGAAACATCGAACGTATGTAATTACTAAATGCAAAAACAAAAGGGAGCTAGCCACATACGAAGCCTTATGGATAAACAAATTGCAGCCGGATTTATGTAAGCAGAAGATGCACGTACAAGCATTGAGCTTGAACTGGAGGTGACGCACACAATTTGATTGGTTTCTATTTCTCACACTCTCTCTATGTTCACAAATTTCCATCTTGTTTGGCTTTCCAATTTATATATATAAAGATATGGCCATTAGTAGATATTTGAGAACACCATGCGAAAGAAATATTTCTTATATCTGATAAAATTTCTTTTTGTTTTTGCACACAGGAAAGGTACAAAGAATATATATATTCTCCGAAGCGAACAGTATATACCTCTTGTGTTTGTAACCCATTTTCCAAAAAAAATTTACACCGAATTTTAAAACATCACACACTTATCTTATAGTTACTGTTTGTGGCGGAGGACTAATATATACGCAATTATGTATTATGACCAGAAGGATAAACCAAAGACATCATGAGCGAAAAGTAATATCTCGTGCTTATTAGCGACTCATCAGTAGGAGCCGGTATTACGCCCTTTACCCACATTCCTTACCCACACACACACACACACATACAGTGTACCGCGCAATATAAATCCCAAATTGAACAGTTGATACAAAAACTGATTTTGACAAAGTTATCAATTTAGACCAAGAACACCCCAGATTTATCACCTACATTTTAAAGTAAACTATTTGTTTAAGAAACTAATGGTTCATCGCATGCTACCATATAGCAAAAATTGAAAATTATATGAACTGTATGCTTCACAGAAAAACAAAAGGTAACTTCGTGTTATAAAATCAAACACATTGGCAAATGCTTTCAATTTTCCGTCGCATAATAAAAAGCACAGCAGTAACATCAGTTGTAATCTCAGTCAACGGAAGCCAGTGAACCCTGCACGCGACAATGACATCCTGACTCTCCACAAGCTTCAATCTAATCGACTTTATCCTGCCCTACAGAAACTCAATATCCACGACAAAGAACTGAGTCGGTCGACTTCTGCAGCTGGTCTGCCCTCACCTTCGAACTCACACTCAAATTCGTCTGTACGACAACAGCTTATCTTGTAGTGATGCTCGGACCCTTCACGATTTGTACTCTAGTCGATCCTACCTAGCCAAATGGAATCTCTTTTTCACCAGATTGAACTATAACGAAGTTGATGAAAGCGCTACTCTTTCTCAGCTCTCTTCCCTATGGTTAAATACTTTGCTAGTCACAATTTCATTCATCTCTATATATCCCACTTTTGATTTGAACCACATCATTTCAATTGTTGAGCATGTTGGCCTTTGTTGCCAAATAAGTGTATTATTATTGTACAATATATTTTGTCTAATGAATTTAGTGAAACGATGTGAAATACAAATCTGAACATGCAGAAAACAGAACTTACCAAGTGCAAAATGACCTTTCATATGAGAAGTTATTTCTTCATATGTTTGTGGTGGTGAAAGATTTCTCGGTATCATTGTATACAAAGTGCAAGCAACAAAGGCCACCCATTTTGTTGTGCGAAGATCCGGTACAAATTTAGTTTGCAATTCTTTAGCCAGTTTCTCCCAAACTCTGACAGGCTTTTCATTCCATGCTTCAGCAAGAGTGATACTAGAATAAAACACTTGACACCCTAAGATAAATACTATAAAAACATCTTATACAAATTGCTACCATATTTAGCTAGGGAAAAGCTAAGAGGATCAAACCCTGCATCCATGAAGCTATGCATTGTTAGCATTTGAAGTAAATTCATCCCTAAATTAATACGAATACATGCACTACTAATTGATAAATGCACTGGTCCGGCGTAACTACCATCTTCATTACGGCATAAAACTAAAATAGGTTGTAGAACATACTGTGAAGAAGACGGCTTATATAAAATATTGACAATACATGATTCATGTTGGCACTCAAAAAAAAGTGCATTTTTGGAGTCTGTTAATAAAACAGGTATTTTAAATTGACCATTACACAAAGTAAACTTTTGCCGGGTACACTTTTGGTCATTAGAAATCAACCCACAAATCACATACCGACAGGAACACAATGGGATAATTTTTCCTTTAGCAAGAAAAAGTGGATACTTTACAATTTTACTCGTAGGTAAATTAAATATTCTAATACCCATAACACAGGTATGGGAATAAGCTGCACACAATAGACCAGGTAGGCGTCAAAAAAATACCAAGCACATCCTTTTAGAAGCTAATTTATTTACAAAACATTGCCAAAATGATTATGCACAAATACGGTGAACAATTGTAATCAGCGTCACGAAATCAAAAATCTTCCTACTTTTGATTTGAAACTGGATATTTTTCAATTATCAGGGGAGATGGCTCCAAATAATATAAATAATCTTCATAAAAGAAATTTTAGGTAAAATTAGGTCAGGCTAAACAACATTCGGGATTTAAGCCCTTCCTTTACGAAAATTTAAATAAACTTCAGCATAGATATTGGTTTATAACAACGTTTTTAATAAAGTAGCTTTAATATTGTGATGACATATCAGTAAAAATACATATGATTTAAGATATATATTGCAAGATATGAGAAATAATAAACTTTGATCAGGTAGCGTAATAAATAAAATAATTGTAAACGCCCCGGCTTCAAGTAAATGCCGTACGACGTTACAAACTCGGTTAAGGTGCTCTGAATAGAGATTAGTTACTGATATTGGGCCCTTAAGAGGGCCTGGTAATGCGTTCTCATGAAGTCTTCAGAGTTGAAGATGTCCTAGAGCCTTGAGTGGACTCTGGTTGAGTTTTCGCACTCGTGGTTGAGCTGTGATTGCGTTGTGGATGGTGTCCTGCAGGTCCTGCACTCAATTGGCTCGTCTCTCCGGTATCCCGCATCAAGATGAGTCTCGGATGTAGTTAGTTGTTGGTGAAACTATCAAATCACCAGCGTAGGTATTGACAGCTGACAGAGCGCACACGTATTGACAGCCGACAGAACGCACACGCGTGAAGTAGGTAGAAGGCAAATGCCACAACTGACTTGCATGGTAAATTACCGTGCTTAAATAGCATGCAATATGTGTACTTGCATACTATTGGTTAAACGTGGTTAAACGTGGTTAAACGGCAATTTGCTTTTTTCTCATTGGTGCAACGTAAATAAATTTGAATTTAATTTACGCAATATGTCGGCGAATTATTTGTGTCGTTACAACACTTTCCTCTCTGAAAAAAGAAAAAATATTCCTCTGCGAGGCTAGATAAGAAATGCATGACAGAGTTCGAACCAAGTTAAGCAAAAATATGATGAACCATAAGTGCTGGGCTTAAATATGCTTGTTGGTTGCTTCAACAATGATATGATGCTAGGTAACCACTAGGAATTGCTACACAAATTGTTAGCTCTAGTGGTCGGTCATAGCACGTGAGGCAAAATAGAGCAGTGTAAATTTTTGGAGCCGCAGCGTGAAGATTTCGAGGTAAATTGCCTCTGAATTTGCCAAGTTTAAGATAAAAACCTAAGCAGGTTGGATCGTTGTCAATGTGTTTGTATACGACCAAAGGAGCTAAAGTGCTCGACGTTGTGGTCATAGCATTTGTAGAGTGGTCTTTGTGAAATAGATAAAGTTGAGATATGCATTGAAAGTGGCCTGTACCATGATATGAAGTTGATCACTACTTAGTGTTGCTACACGAAAGCGTTAGCTCTAAGTAGCTGGTCATACCAAAATAGGCAGTGTAATGTCATGCGTGAGAAATACATTATAATGTAAAATATATATACATTAAAATCAAAGGTAATTGCATAAAATATGTACACGAACATTGCCTCAGAGATGGCATAATACCAAAGAACTGTTAAAAAATGCTACACAATTGTTAGCTAAGAACAGCTGGTTATGCCACGTGAGACAAATACTAAAAATTAACGTAAGGTTAAAAAAAAATTTATAGTTAAATGTTAATGTTTAAAAAAAATTAATTACGCGTTATACAAAGCAGGTTGAGATTGTGGGCAGACGGAGCCTGAGACGTGTGTAGAGGGTTGAACGCTCTCAGGATCAGGTGGTTCGATAAACGGTTTTAACCTGTCTATGCTTACTGATGTCGGTGTAGCGCCTTGCATAATGATGAAGTATTTTGGCTGTCTTAGTAAAATCGGGTAAGGACCGCGATAATTGGGTTGTAGTGGTGCAACAGCATTATTGTTGCGAACGAGTACTCTCTTGCAGCTGTGGAGCTGTTGGTGAACGAAGACTGGACGAGGCGTGTGTCTCGGCTGCTGTTCGGACATGTTACCGAAATGAAGTCGAAGGCGGGTAGTTTCGTCTTGTGGGTCATCTTGTGCCGGTGGTAGACGTGGGAGCTGACTAGGCAGGCGTAGATCCATGCCATACAAGAGTTGTGACGCAGATGTTTTAATGGATTCTCGAGTACGGGAACGCATGGCCAGCAGAACTAAAGGTAGTGCATCGACCCAGCTGCCATTAATGGACGAGGATGCTAAAGCTGCTTTGAGTTCTTTATGCATTCTCTCTACCATGCCATTAGCTTGGGGATGGTAGGCAGTCGTCTGGCGTAAGATGCATCCCATGTACCGCAAGGTGGTTTTGAAACGATCAGATGAGAAGCAAGGGCCTCTGTCCGTGATGACCTCATTGGGAACACCGTAATTGGATATCCATGCAGAGATAAAACCGTTAATTACTTCGTCTGCAGAAATGGTGCCAAGAGGTAATGCCACAGGCCACCGTGTAAATCTATCGATCATAGTTAGAAGGTAGCTAAAACCTTGAACCTTTGTCAGATGAACTATGTCGATGTGGACGATGGCTAGGCGAGAAGTAGACCAAAAATGTTGCAACTTAGAACGAGTGTGTCGTGTGATCTTGTTTTTCTGACAAATTGCACACTCTGAGACCCATCATTTAACATTCTGCCTAAGTCTATGACCCCAGAAACGATCTGTAAGAAGTCGGACAGTCGCTTGGCTTCTTGGGTGAGAAATTGAGTGAATTGAATCGAAAACCTTCCTCTGAAGGCTGGTCGGCAGAACTGGCTTGTTGGGCTGCGTACCCGCGAAGTAAACAATTGGTAAGCCTTCCCACAGACGGCATATGAACTTGGTTGGGTGACGGGCTATTGATCTTTGAATGTGAATGTCACCGCGTTGTTCAGTTCGCGGGAGAGTTGGCGTTAGTGCAGGTTCACTGAGTGCCACGGAGTTGACAGTGAATGGTGACGGGAAGGTTGTTGTAGAGAGACGTCTGGCCTAGACAGGGCATCTGCAATGAAGTTCTGTTTGCCCTTGACGTGAAAGACGTCAAATTGCCATTCGCTTAGACGAGAAAGCTGTCTTTCCACTCTGGCAGGGTACTTCGCGATAGATGAAGTTGCGTTTCGAAGTGCGCTAACTAGTGGTGCATGATCTGTGAAAACAACAAATCTGCTACTGCCAATGATGCTGATAAAATGGCGCACTGCGTCGTGGATGGCGAGAAGTTCTCGGCCGAAAGCGTCGTACCTCGTTTCTACTGGTTGGAGAGTACGCGCGTAGAAACTGATAGGCTTCCGAACTCCGTCGATCTCTTGTTCCAAAGTGGCTCCAATAGCGAATTCAGAAGCATCTGTCGTGAGTAGAAATGGCTTTTCGAAATCTGGATGCGTTAGCATTGTGGTATTTGCTAACGAGTTGATGGCAAGTCGAAGTAATTCCTCGTCTTCGGATGACCAAGCAATGATGGAAATTCTTGCTAAGTCCTTTTCGGTTCCGCAGGTGCCTGCACAAAGGATAAAGTTGTTTTGAAAGGCCTGCAAGGAACTTGCGATAATAGTTTAGTACTCCCAGGATTTTCTGCAAATTGCTCAAAGTCCTTGGTGACTTGATATTCTTCATTGAATTCGTCTTTGACGGCAACGGTTGAATACCTTGGGCCATGATGCGATGCCCTAAGAAGTCGACGGATGAAGTTGCAATCTGCGTCTTGTCACAGTTGATCTTGAGTCCGTGATTGGATAAGCGTGAGAGTACATTTCGTAGATGTTTCGCATGAGATTCTAGATCTGGACTGAATACCATAATGTCATCGAGATATGACATACAATAAGCAGAATCGTCGCGAAGTATGTTGTCCATGAATCTTTGAAATGTCTGAGTAGCACACTTAAGTCCAAAAGGCATGTAAAGATATTCGAAAAGGACAAATGGAGTGATGACTGCAGTTTTCTCGATATCCTCTGGTGCTACCGGGATGTGATGGTACGCTTGTCTGAGGTCAATGACTGAGAAGAAATTGCTGCCGTTGAGTTTTTCAAGTAAAGTGTTGATATTTGGAATAGGATATGCATCAGATTTTGTCAATGAATTTAGCTTACGGTAGTCTCCACAGGCTCTGTACGATCCGTTTGATTTAGAGACTAAGTGCAGTGGTGACGCCCATGAACTTTTGGATGGTCTGATGATTCCCTCTTCCAAAAGCCTTGAGATTTCTTCTTGGGCAGCCTTCAGCTTAGAAGGGGCTAGTGGTCGCTTCTTGAGTGCAATAGGTTGTCCTTCTGTGACGATATGATGCATCGTGTTGGAGACTCGTTGGTCTGACTTGTTAAGATCGAAAAGCGATTTGTATTTTCGAAGAGCTGCTGATATCTCTGCTGAATGATGCACTGGGGTTGGCTGAATGACCTGTAACTCCAAACGCTCGGAGGCAAGTGTCCAAAAGCTTTGTTCAAGTCCGGTGGAGGGGTCGATGATCTTTTGATTGGCAAGATCAACAATGAGCTGAAATTTTAGAAGGAAATCAAGGCCTATTATATTATGTGAGACCTTGGCAATGATGAAATTGTGAGAAAATTCGCGTCGAAGACCTCTGTTGAGTGTGCGGTACTGGCAGCCATAAGTGGGTATGGGCTCGCCTGTAGCTGTTGCGAGAAGAACGCCTAGCGACATCTCGGCCATTGAATCACCCTTTAGAATTGAGACTGCTGCACCTGTGTCTACGATGAACTCTTCGCCAGTTTTGAAATCAAGAAGGTGCAGAAGTTCGTTGGGCTTTTTCGCCGGGTCATGCAAACAAGTAGGCTGCTGATTGCGACCGGCATTGTCTGTTTGGTTCTCTATGTGAAAAATTCGGCGTGGACGAAAAGAGTCGACAGGGATGTCGGATTGTTGTTGGCTTCTTCCCTGTAGCGCCGTTGATGCCGTTGATGTGCAGAAAGTACGGTCTTCTACTTCCTGCGCCAGACGTTTCCCGATACAGATGCACCCTTGTTCCTACGGTCTGTTGTCCTTTCCGTCAGCTGTGGAAATTGACACTCACTCGGAAATTCTTCGGAACGACAAAGACAAACTTGGCAAGCATAAAAACTTCTGGTGGTTATAACACCAGTTCTTTGGGGAATATTTATTAAAGGATTGCGGAGATCTCGATCGCCGCCTACCATTATAATTTGACTTGGAAACGAATTTTGGTCGAGTATTCACTTGATTTAGCTCGGATTTGGTAATGGCCAATCCTTCTAGAACTTTAGCCATGTTCGCCACTGTCCTCTCTAAAAAGGAGAGTCTATCATCTTGCGGGGGTGAAGATAAGAATGATGGATTCACTTTGGGTTCCAAAACCCTATATTCTAACTCACATCTCTCAGATAAGTCATCTACAGAGAGAGTGTTGGGGAGCTGTCTGGCAAAGAGTTTTAATGTTTGGGGAAGATTGTTAATAAAAACAACCCTAGCCTCATGGTCAGAAATGTTGGTTTTATACCAACGTTTCCGTAATTCCCTCAAAATTAGGATGGGGACAAGGTTTGGCATGTCTAACTGCGCATATTTATTTATTATCTGCTCGGTTTCTGTGGGCCCAAGCAAGGATTCTACTTCGTTTTGTAGGCCCAAAATGGGATTAGATAGCTTCCTAATGGCCTCAAGCTTAGGATAAATCCGTCGCTGCAATTCAGAAGGTAGTTTAGCAAAAACCTTTGACAGTTTTTTGATGACTGTCATAATCAGGAAACGGGGAGAAAGCGGAGTCTACGCGCATAAAAAATAACTCACCATCTCCATCCCAAACAGGAACATCAATATCTAAAATTGGACCTGACATTTTAACAATCTTACGTGATCTTAAAAACATAAATTAAAAGCAATATGAAAATATATAAATATACTTTAACGAAACGCTTACCCACAAACAGCTTCCACAGTTGAATAAGAGCAGAACAAAGAAGTCACTGTTTCCAAAATCCGAAGTTGAGTTGTTGAGTACGTACGGTGCCGTTTTGTACGTAGAAAAGATGATCAAAGGACCCGTTGGCCTTTGATGCCGATGTGTTATTATTATCCCAAAAAAATCCACGAATATATACCCAACAGATTTCCCAGAAATCCACGGTCAGGGTAAAGAAAACACAAATGTCAATCTATTATTATTATATCCCCCCCCAACAAAAACCACGAATATATATATACCCAAAAAAAATTCACAGATGGCCACGATCACGGTAGATAAAACGCAAATCTTAATCGATTTTTATCCAAAATAGATGAAAAAGGAAGTCAATTTTATTTATACCAAAAAAATCAGAACAATAATCAATATCCTGGCGCGGTCGCCAATTTTGTAAACGCCCCGGCTTCAAGTAAATGCCGTACGACGTTACAAACTCGGTTAAGGTGCTCTGAATAGAGATTAGTTACTGATATGGGGGCCCTTAAGAGGGCCTGGTAATGCGTTCGCTTGAAGTCTTCAGAGTTGAAGATGTCCTAGAGCCTTGGGTGGACTCTGGTTGAGTTGTCGCTCCCGTGGTTGAGCTGTAATCGCGTTGTGGATGGTGTCCTGCAGGTCCTGCACTCAATTGGCTCGTCTCTCCGGTATCCCGCATCAAGATGAGTCACGGATGTAGTTAGTTGCTGGTGAAACGATCAAATCACCAGCGTAGGTATTGACAGCCGACAGAGCGCACACGTATTGACAGCCGACAGAACGCACACGCGTGAAGCAGGTAGAAGGCAAATGCCACAACTGACTTGCATGGTAAATTACCGTGCTTAAATAGCATGCAATATGTGTACTTGCATACTATTGGTTAAACGTGGTTAAACGTGGTTAAACGGCAATTTGCTTTTTTCTCATTGGTGCAACGTAAATAAATTTGAATTTAATTTACGCAATATGTCGGCGATTGATTTGTGCCGTTACAACACTTTCCTCTCTGAAAAAAAAGAAAAAAATATTCCTCTCTGCGAGGCTAGATAAGAAATGCATGACAGAGTTCGAACCAAGTTAAGCGAAAATATGATGAACCTTAACTGCTGGGCTTAAATATGCTTGTTGGTTGCTTCAACAATGATATGATGCCAGGTAACCACTAGGAATTGCTACACAAATTGTTAGCTCTAGTGGACGGTCATAGCACGTGAGGCAAAATAGAGCAGTGTAAGTTTTTGGAGCCGCAGCGTGAAGATTTCGAGGTAAATCGCCTCTGAATTTGCCAGGTTTAAGTTAAAAACCTAAGCAGGTTGGATCGTTGTCAATGTGTTTGTATACGACCAAAGGAGCTAGAGTGCTCGACGTTGTGGTCATGAGCATTTGTAGAGTGGTCTTTGTGAAATAGATAAAGGTGAGATGTGCATTGAAAGTGGCCTGTACCATGATATGAAGCTGATCACTACTTAGTGTTGCTACACGAAAGCGTTAGCTCTAAGTAGCCGGTCATACCAAAATAGGCAGTGTAATGTCATGTGTGAGAAATACATTATAATGTAAAATATATATACATTAAAATCAAAGGTAATTGCATAAAAATATGTACACGAACATTGCCTCAGAGACGGCATAATACCAAAGAACTGTTCAAAAATGCTACACAATTGTTAGCTAAGAACAGCTGGTTATGCCACGTGAGACAAATACGAAAATTAACGTAAGGTTAAAAAAAGTTTGATAGTTAAATGTTAATGTTTAAAAAAAAATCAATTACGCGTTATACAAAGCAGGATATTGAGATTGTGGGCAGACGGAGCCTGAGACGTGTGTAGAAGGTTGAACGCTCTCAGGATCAGGTGGTTCGATAAACGGTTTAAACCCGTCTATGCTTACTGATGTCGGTGTAGCGCCTTGCATAATGATGAAGTATTTTGGCTGTCTTAGTAAAATCGGGTAAGGACCGCGATACTTGGGTTGTAGTGGTGCAACAGCATTATTGTTGCGAACGAGTACTCTCTTGCAGCTGTGGAGCTGTGGGTGAACGAAGACTGGACGAGGCGTGTGTCTCGGCTGCTGTTCGGACATGTTACCGAAATGAAGTCGAAGGCGGGTAGCTTCGTTTTGTGGGTCATCTTGCGCCGGCAGTAGACGTGGGAGCTGACTGGGCAGGCGTAGATCCATGCCATACAAGAGTTGTGACGCAGACGTTTTAATGGATTCTCGAGTACGGGAACGCATGGCCAGCAGAACTAAAGGTAGTGCATCGACCCAGTTGCCATTAATGGACGAGGATGCTAAAGCAGCTTTGGGTTCCCTATGCATTCTCTCTACCATGCCATTAGTCTTGGGGATGGTAGGCAGTCGTCTGGCGTAAGATGCATCCCATGTAACGCAAGGTGGTTTTGAAACGATCAGATGAGAAGCAAGTGCCTCTGTCCGTGATGACCTCATTGGGAACACCGTAATTGGATATCCATGCAGAGATAAAACCGTTAGTTACTTCGTCTGCAGAAATGGTGCCAAGAGGTAATGCCGCAGGCCACCGTGTAAATCTATCGATCATAGTTAGAAGGTAGCTGAAACCTTGAACCTTTGTCAGATGAACTATGTCGATGTGGACGATGGCTAGGCGAGAAGTAGACCGAAAATGTTGCAACTTAGAACGAGTGTGTCGTGTGATCTTGTTTTTCTGAAAAATAGCACACCCTGAGACCCATCGTTTAACATTCTGCCTAAGTCTGTGACCCCAGAAACGATCTGTAAGAAGTCGGACAGTCGCTTGGCTTCCTGGGTGGGAAATTGAGTGAATTGAATCGAAAACCTTTCTCTGAAGGCTGGTCGGCAGAACTGGCTAGTTGGGCTGCGTACCCGTGAAGTAAACAATTGGTAAGCCTTCCCACAGACGGCATATGAACTTGGTTGGGTGACGGGCTGTTGATCTTTGAATGTGAATGTCACCGCGTTGTTCAGTTCGCAGGAGAGTTGGCGTTAGTGCAGGTTCACTGAGTGCCACGGAGTTCACAGTGAATGGTGACGGCGAAGGTGGTTGTAGAGAGACGTCTGGCCTGGACAGGGCATCTGCAATGAAGTTCTGTTTGCCCTTGACGTGAAAGACGTCAAATTGCCATTCGCTTAGACGACAAAGCTGTCTTTCCACTCTGGCAGGGTACTTGGCGATAGATGAAGTTGCGTTTCGAAGTGCGCTAACTAGTGGTGCATGATCTGTGAAAACAACAAATCTGCTACTGCCAATGATGCTGATAAAATGGCGCACTGCGTCGTGGATGGCGAGAAGTTCTCGGCCGAAAGTGTCGTACCTCGTTTCTACTGGTTGGAGAGTACGCGAGTAGAAGCCGATAGGCTTACGAATTCCGCCGATTTCTTGTTCCAAGGTGGCCCCAATAACGAATTCAGAATCATCAGTTGTGAGTAGAAATGGCTTTTCGAAATCTGGATGCGTTAGCATTGTGGCATTTGCTAACGAGTTGATGGCAAGTCGAAGTAATTCCTCGTCTTCGGATGACCAAGCAATGATGGAATTCTTGCTAAGTCCTTTTCGGTTCCGCAGGTGCCTGCACAAAGGATAAAGTTGTTTTGAAAGGCCTGGAAGGAACTTGCGATAATAGTTTAGTACTCCCAGGATTTTCTGCAAATCGCTCAAAGTCCTTGGTGACTTGATATTCTTGATTGAATTCGTCTTTGACGGCAACGGTTGAATACCTTGGGCCGTGATACGATGCCCTAAGAAGTCGACGGATGAAGTTGCAATCTGCGTCTTGTCACAGTTGATCTTGAGTCCGTGGTTGGATAAGCGCGAGAGGACATTTCGTAGATGTTTCGCATGAGATTCTAGATCTGGACTGAATACCATAATGTCATCTAGATATGACATACAATAAGCAGAGTCGTCGCGAAGTATGTTGTCTATGAATCTTTGAAATGTCTGAGTAGCACACTTGAGTCCAAAAGGCATGTAAAGATATTCAAAAAGGCCAAATGGAGTGATGACTGCAGTTTTCTCGATATCCTCTGGTGCTACCGGTATGTGATGGTACGCTTGTCTGAGGTCAATCACTGAGAAGAAATTGCTGCCGTTGAGTTTTTCAAGTAAAGTGTTGATATTTGGAATAGGATATGCATCAGATTTTGTCACTGAATTTAGCTTACGGTAGTCTCCACAGGCTCTGTACGATCCGTTTGATTTTGAGACTAAGTGCAGTGGTGACGCCCATGAACCTTTGGATGGTCTGATGATTCCCTCTTCCAAAAGCCTTGAGAATTCTTCTTGGGCAGCTTTCAGCTTAGCAGGAGCCAGTGGTCGCTTCTTGAGTGCAATAGGTTGTCCTTCTGTGACGATATGATGCATCGTGTTGGAGACTCGTAGCTCTGAATTGTTAAGATCGAAAAGCGATTTGTATTTTCGAAGAGCTGCTGATATCTCTGCTGAATGATGCACTGGGGTTGGCTGAATGACCTGTAACTCCAAACGCTCGGAGGCAAGTGTCCAAAAGCTTTGTTCAAGTCCGGTGGAGGGGTCGATGATCTATTGATTGGCAAGATCAACAATGAGCCGAAATTTTAGAAGGAAATCAAGGCCTATTATATTATGTGAGACCTTGGCAATGATGAAGTTGTGGGAAAATTCACGTCGTAGACCTATGTTGAGTGTGCGGTATTGGCAGCCATAAGTTGGTATGGGCTCGCCTGTAGCTGTTGCGAGAAGAACGCCTAGCGACATCTCGGCCATTGAATCACCCTTGAGAACTGAGACTGCCGCACCTGTGTCTACGATGTACTCTTCGCCAGTTTTGAAATCAAGAAGGTGCAGAAGTTCGTTTGGCTGTTTGGCCGGGTCATGCAAACAAGTAGGCTGGTGATTGCGACCGGCATTGTCTGTTTGGTTCTCTATGTGAAAAATTCGGCGTGGACGAAAAGAGTCGACAGGGATGTCGGATTGTAGTTGGCTTCTTCCCTGTAGCGCCGTTGATGCCGTTGATGTGCAGAAAGTACGGTCTTCTACTTCCTGCGCCAGACGTTTCCCGATACTGATGCACCCTTGTGCCTGCGGTCTGTTGTCCTCTCCGTCAGCTGTGGAAATTGACACTCATTCGGAAATTCTTCGGAACGACGAAGACAAACTTGGCAAGCATAAAAAACTTCTGGTGGTTATAACACCAGTTCTTTGGAGCATATTTATTAAAGGATTGCGGAGATCTCGATCGCCGCCTACCATTATAATTTGACTTGGAAACGAATTTTGGTCGAGCATTCACTTGATTTATCTCCGATTTGGTAATGGCCAATCCTTCTAGAACTTTGGCCATGTTCGCCACTGTTCTCTCTAAGGAGGAGATTCTATCATCTTGCGGGGGTGAAGACAAGGATGATGGATTCACTTTGGGTTCCAAAACCCTATATTCTAACTCACATCTCTCAGATAAGTCATCTATAGAGAGAGTGCTGGGGAGCTGTCTGGCAAAGAGTTTTAATGTTTGGGGAAGATTGTTAATAAAAACAACCTTAGACTCATGGTCAGAAATGTTGGCTTTACACCAACGTTTCCGTAATTCCCTCAGTATTTCGATGGGGCCAAGATTTGGCATATCTAACTGCGCATATTTGTTTATTATCTGCTCAGTTTCAGTGGGTCCAAGCAAGGATTCTACCTCGTTTTGTAGGCCCAAGATGGGATTAGGTAGCTTCCTAATGGCCTCAAGCTTAGGACAAATCAGTCGCTGCAATTCAGAAGGTAGTTTAGCAAAAACCTTCGACAGTTTTTGATGACTGTCATAATCAGGGAACGGGGAGAAAGCGGAGTCTACGCGCATAAAGAATAGCTCACTATCTCCATCCCAAACAGGAACATCAATATCTAAAATTGGACCTGACAATTTAACAATCTTACGGGATCTTAAAAGCATAAATTAAAAGCAATATGAAAATATATAAATATACTTTAACGAAGCGCTTACCCAAAAACAGCTTCCACAGTTGAATAAGAGCAGAACAAAGAAGTCACTGTTTCCAAAAATCCGAAGTTGAGTTGTTGAGTACGTACGGTGCCGTTTTGTACGTAGAAAAGATGAACAAAGGACCCGTTGGCCTTTGATGCCGATGTGTTATTATTATCCCCACAAATCCACGAATATATACCCAACAGATTTCCCAGAAATCCACAATCAGGGTAAAGAAAACACAAATGTCAATCTATTATTATATCCCCCAACACAAACTACGAATATATATATATATATACATATATATATACCCAAAAAAATTCACAGATGACCACGATCACGCAAATCTTAATCGATTTTTACCCCAAATAGATGAAAAAGGAAGTCAATTTTATTTATACCAAAAAAATCAGAACAATAATCAATATCCTGGCGCGGTCGCCAATTTTGTTAACGCCCCGGCTTCAAGTAAATGCCGTACGACGTTACAAACTCGGTTAAGGTGCTCTGAATAGAGATTAGTTACTGATATGGGGGCCCTTAAGAGGGCCGGGTAATGCGTTCGCTTGAAGTCTTCAGAGTTGAAGATGTCCTAGAGCCTTGGGTGGACTCTGGTTGAGTTGTCGCTCCCGTGGTTGAGCTGTAATCGCGTTGTGGATGGTGTCCTGCAGGTCCTGCACTCAATTGGCTCGTCTCTCCGGTATCCCGCATCAAGATGAGTCACGGATGTAGTTTGTTGTTGGTGAAACTATCAAATCACCAGCGTAGGTATTGACAGCCGACAGAGCGCACACGTATTGACAGCCGACAGAACGCACACGCGTGAAGCAGGTAGAAGGCAAATGCCACAACTGACTTGCATGGTAAATTACCGTGCTTAAATAGCATGCAATATGTGTACTTGCATACTATTGGTTAAACGTGGTTAAACGTGGTTAAACGTGGTTAAACGGCAATTTTGCTTTTTTCTCATTGGTGCAACGTAAATAAATTTGAATTTAATTTACGCAATATGTCGGCGATTGATTTGTGTCGTTACATAATGTAACGATTCAGAACTGTGAAACTCCCCGGCTTCAAGTAAATGCCGTACGAGGTCACAAAGTCAGTTAGGCTCCAAGATGGCTGAGACTAGTGCTGCTAGTGACTCTTATTAGAGCCGCTACTGCGTTCTCCGTACTATACCAAGAAAGTTAGTTAGTGTAGCCGTGTCTATAAATACTCCCAGACACTTGAGACAAGCTCTGGTTGACTGGCTGTTGTTCCTTCTGTTGTGGCATTGACATCAATGGCGAGAGACGGTGTGAAGGCTAAGTATTGTCTCGTTGAAGATCTGCAAAAACACTGTGGTAACTGGCTTGCGTGAAGGCCAATAAGTAGATGTTGCTCCGTCTTACAAGTTGTGTAGCAACGAGATTGGCGTGAATGAAATTGACACTTCTGGACTAGAAGTCAGCGTAGGTGAAAAGTCAGTATGCACGCACACGTAGTGTAAAGCAGAAATAAAACTTCATTACTGACTAGCATGATATATTCACCATGCTTAAATATCCTGAAGTTAAAAGCTCGCTGTCATTGGTTAACGGTAAATTTCTCTTGTTTTAATGGTTGCCACGTAAATGAAATTTGAATTTCATATAGGCAATATATCAGCGATTTGTTGTAAGCATTTATATCCCTTTCCTCTCGGCGAGGCTTGATAGATAATGTAGGGCAGAGGTCGAACCCAGTTAAGCAACTGGTTATTATTTTTCCTGTTGCAATAGCCACTTTTAAGACTAAGAACGAACAAAGGGTCTGATTTAGGGCGGAGAGACAAATTACAGTCTCAACATCTAGAGGATTCGCTCCAATGACCATGGTCTATGGAGGACACATAAGACTGCTAGGTGAACCTGTAATGCAAGGATCCCATGAGCGCTGCACCATAACGGATATTCAGGAGCGGCTAAAACAGTTAACTGAATATGTTTTTTGAAATGTGTTTTCGGAGTGTCAGCTTCATATTTTTCAATGCCGTGTTTTGCGTACGCGGGTTGTAGCTTTACGTGGACAGTTTTACAAAGATCCGATTGATCCCAATTTCCAATTTTGTTTTTTCGTCCCAATGAAAATGCGTCGAAAGATGTGATTGAACCGCATTTCCATTGGGACGAATACAAACTCAACCCGATTAAAGACAAAGCAAAATTGGAAATTGTGATCAATCGGATCATTGTGAAACTCTCCGTGCAATTCTACTACCCGCGTATGCAAAACGCGGCATTGGAAAAAAATGAATGTGTTTGCGCCACACAGCGTCAGGGCTATGCAAGGCAATCGACACGCACTCGCCTAAAGTTCGGCGACTATGTCAAGGTCGCCAAGGTCAAGTCCATTGCACCGCAGGCTGTCCATGATGGGCCGTATCGTGTGGAAAGGGTGGACTCAGAGCACAATACAGTTTTTGTTGCCATGCCCGATGGACCACGAGCTGTTGCATTTGATCGTTTAAATAGGGTGTCAAGGCCGATTCTTGAGGGGGAAGATGTGGCAATAGCCACTCGTAAGACGAAGAACGAACAAATTGTCTTATCTAGGGAGGACAATTCTTAACAGAAATTCCTCGCAGAAGCACTCGTATAACGATGAAGCAGTCAGCCCAATGATAAAAGCGGACTTCGAGGTGAAGTGAACATAAATTAATTTATATTTGTAAATTTGTTTTATTATTTGTTCTAAGCACCTGGTCATACCAAAATAGGCAGAGTGAGCTCAGGTGTGATCCATGCATTACAATGTAAAAATATATGCATGAAAGTCAATGGGTAATGACAAAAGGTGTACTCGACCATTGTCGCAGTAATAGCATAATACCAAAGAACTGTTTAGAAATGCTACACAATTGTTAGTTAAGAACTGTTGGTTAAACCACGTGAGACAAGTGAGTGTGAGAAAAAAATGAATCATGTGGATTCATAGAGGTCATGTTGCTTGACATAGGACAAAAGTGGTGCGCATAAAGTTAAAAATTTGATACGTTGAATAACGAAAAATTATGTTAAACAATATTAGTTATAATTTATGCAAAGCAATTTATTGCGAGGTTGAGTTTGTAGGCAGGTAGAGCCTGAGAGGTGTGTAGAAGGTTTTATGCTCTCAGGATCAGGCGGTTCCATAAACGGTTTCAATCGGTCTATTTTTACTGATGTTGGTGCCGCACCTTGCATGAAAATTGAGTGTTTTGGCTGTCTGAGCACAATCGGATTATGACTGCGATACTTTGGTTGTAGTTGTGCAACAGCAGCGTCTTTGCGAACGAATACTCTCTTGCAGATGTGAAGTTGGGGGTAAACGAAAGCAGGACGAGACGTATGTCTCGGCTGCTGTTCAGACATGTTACCAAAATGAAGTCGGATACTGATAGCTTCGACTTGTGGGTCATCCTGTGCGGGTAGTAGACGTGGGAGCTGACTAGACAGGCGTAGATCAATGCCATACAAGAGTTGTGGCGCAGACATTTTAACATATTCACGAGTACGAGAACGCATGGCAAGCAGAAATACAGGTAGTGCATCGACCCAGTTGCCATTAATGGACGAGGATGCCAAAGCAGTTTACAGTTTCCTATGTATTCTCTCTACCATAACGTTAGATCGGGGATGGTAGTCAGTCGTCTGGCGTAAAATGCATCCCATGAACCGAAAGGTGGTTTTGAAACGATCCGATGAGAAGCAAGTGCCTCTGTCAGTGATGATATCATTGGGAACACCATAATGGGATATCCATTCAGTGATAAAACCGCTAGTTACTTCGCTTCCAGAAATGGTGACAAGAGATAATGCTGCAAGTCATCTTGTAAATCTACGAATCATAGTTAAAAGGTAGCTGTAGCCTTGAACCTTTGTCAGATGAACTATGTCGATGTGGACGATGGCTAGGCTATAAATAGTTCAGAAATATTGCAACTTAGAACGAATGTGCCGTGTTATCTTGTTTTTTGGCAAACGGCACAATGGAGACCGCATCGTTTAGTTTCTTCGTTTGAGCTCAGGACCCCAAAACGATCTGGAAACAAATCGGACAGTCGCTTTGCTTCCTGGGTGAGTAAGTGATTGAATTGAGTAGAAAACTTTTCTCTGAAGGATGGTCGTCAGAACTGGCTTGTTCGGCTGCGTACCCGTGAAGTAAACAATTGGTAAGCCTTCCCAGAGACGACATACAAACTTGGTGTGGTGACGGGCTATTGGTCTTTGAATGCGAATTTCACCTCGCAGTTCCATTCGCAGGAGGGATGGTGTTAATGCAGGTTCACTGAGTGCCACGGAGTTTACTGAGAATGGCGACAGCGAAGGCGGTTGTAGCGAGACGTCTGACCTAGAAAGTTCGTCTGCAATAGAGATTTGTTCGCCCCTGACATGAACGATGTCGAATTACCATTCGCTCAGACGAGATAGCTAAATTTTCACTCTGTCAGTGTGCTTGGCTATAGTTGAAGACGCGTTTCGATATGCGCTGACGAATGGTGTATGATCTTTGAAAACAACAAATCTGCTGAAAAATTGGCGTACTTTAAATCAAGTTTGCGAGCTTGAAGTAAACACCAATTCCATTGTATTTAACCAGTCGTCGAACATCATAACAAAACTACCGCCAGCTGCAACGCACTGACGCGTTTCGACCTTCCATGATCATCATCAGAGTACGACGGCAAACTGACTATCGAGGATCAAACCGCATTGAATATATATAGAAATCAAATTTAGATATGCGGCTCTCACTTCTAGCAGTCTCGCATACATAAAATTTGACTGTAAATGTCGGCTGCACAATTTCTATGCAGTCACGAACATTAACTGTTTGTAGCTTTCGCCACATATACATATATAAGCAATACAATAAAACAATAATTGATTGCTCGGGTGGTGGTAACAATTCTTTAAATCAAGTTTGCGAGCTTGAAGTAAACACCAATCCCATTGTATTTAACCAGTCGTCGAACAACATAACAAACTACCGCCAGCTGCAACGCACTGACGCGTTTCGACCTTCCATGATCATCATCAGAGTACGACGGCAAACTGACTATCGAGGATCAAACCGCATTGAATATATATAGAAATCAAATTTAGATATGCGGCTGTCACCCCTAGCAGTCTCGCATACATTAAACTTGACAGGATATGTCGGCTGCACAATTTCTATGCAGTCACGAACATTAACTGTTTGCAGCCGCCATATACATATATAGGACACAATTTAAAACAATAATTGATTGCGCGGGTGGTGGTAACAATTCTTAAATCAAGTTTGCGAGCTTGAAGTAAACACCAATCTCATTGAATTTAACCAGTCGTCGAACAACATAAATAAACTACCGCCAGCTGCAACGCACTGACGCGTTTCGACATTCCATGATGATCATCATAGTACGACGGCAAACTGACTATCGAAGATCAAACCGCATTGGCTTACTACGTCGAGGATTGCGTTGAGTTCTTCATAGAATATGTCGTATCCCCTTTCTAATCGTTGGAGAGTACGGGAGTAAAAACTAATAGGTTTCCGAAATCCGTTGATCTTTGGTTCCAACGTGGATCCAATGGTGAACTCAGAAACATCTGTCGTGAGTAGAAATGGTCGTTGAAAATCTGGATGCGGTAGAATTGTATCATTTGCTAACGAGCTGATGGCGAGTCGAAGAAATTTTTCGTCTTCAGATAACCAAGAAATGATGGAGTTCGTCCTAAGTAATTTTGATAACGCAGGTGCCTACGCAAATAATAAAGTTGTCTTGAAAAGCCGGCGAGGAACTTGCGATTATAGCTTAGGACTCCCAAAATTTTCTGCAACTCGATAACAGTTTCCGGTTACTTGATATTCCTGATTGAATTCGCCTTCGACGGCAAATGTTGAATACCTTGTGGTGTGATACGATGCCCTGAGGTGTCCACGGATGTAGTTGCAATCTGAGTCTTGTCACAGTTAATCTTTAGTCCGTGGTTGGATAAGTGTGGGAGGACATTTCGTAAATGCTTGGCATGAGATTCTAAATCTGGACTGAATACCTTTATGTCATCGAGATATGACATACAATAAGCGGCGTCGTCGCGAAATATGTTGTCCATGATTCTTTGAAATGTCTGTGTAGCACACTTAAATCCAAAAGGCATGTAAAGATATTCGAAAGTCCAAATGAAGTGATGACCACACAGTTTTCAATGTCTTCTGGCGCTACCGGGATGTGATGGTAGGCTTGTCTGAGGTCAATCACCGAGAAGAAATTGCTGCTGTTGAGTTTTTCAAGTAAGGTTTAATATTTGGAATAAGATAAGCATTAGATTTTGTCACTGAATTTAGCTTACGTTAATCTCCGCAGGCTCTGTACTATCCGTTTGATTTGGAGACTAAGTGCAGTGGAGACGCCCATGAAATTTTCAATGGTCTGATGATTCCCTCTTACAAAAGCCTTAAAAATTCCTCTTGGGCAGCTTTCTGTTTAGTAGGAGCCAGTGGTTGCTTCTTGAGTGCAATAGGTTGTCCTTCTATGACGATATGGTGCACCGTGTTGGAGACTCGTAGCTCTGACTTGTTAAGATCGAAAAGCGACTTGTATTTTCAAAGAGCTGCTGATATCTCTGTTAAATGATGCACTGGAGTTGGCTGAATGACCTGTAACTCCAAACGCTCGGAAGCAAGTGTCTGTTGAGGCCTTTAACCTATTCGTGTCTGTAAGCCCCATAGATGCCAGATCGCTGGAAGTCCTAAAATTCACAGTAGAGTCTGATATGCTTATAAGGTTATTATCGTTACTTAAGTTCAAGTCCGCTATGTCCTGCACTAACCTACTTGTGTCCTCGAATTTAATATCGGTATCCATGAATATATGATATAACAATTAAATCGACACTTACTGTTGGCAATCGGAAAGTGAAAGTTGGAAAGCTGTTCCTTTCAGCAATAATCTGTTATGGTATGAACGTGACCCAACAATAAAATCAAATATACCTGTTCCAAGGCTCCTCTTCAATGTTATTTTATATCAGAACAAAAGGCAATTGATGGATAAATATATTTGATAATGATGTAATCGTTTACTATGGAAAAAATGTTAACATGCAGCAGACCAAAATTTACAATACCAGACAAGGAGCGAGATACTCAAAAACTGAAAATAGCGCACAATTTTAAAATCAAGTATTTAAACAAAGAATGTTCTGGAAAATAAAAAGAAAAAAATTCTTTTTAAATAAAGTTCGTTACAATCAGCTATGGTGGTTTAAATTTATCAGTCAAGGTCATTTTACATAAGGCGGAGGGTTTAACATCCTCTACATACACCACCTTCTCAAAAAAAGCTAGTAATAGACGTAATCATAGTTCTTCGGCTGACGATGTATTATTCCAGAACGAGTTGTGCATACTGGCGCCCCTGACGTCGTCATCTCGCCCGGTACAACATTCGCTGGTTCTTCAAAATCATTTGGTATCGACAAATAGTTTTCATGCTGTGATTCAGTAGAATAAGATTTTGCTATGTTAGACAGCGATTCTTCAGAGTTCTGCATTTCATTATGTGTCTGCATGATGGGATTGCACACATCAGATTCGCCCATGGAACGGTCATTCAACACATCTGTTAATTCAGTCATACCGTCAATCCAGATAAACTGGGGAATACAACGATCCAACGTAACACAATCCTCAATGCCATTTATTTCTATGATGACATTCTTGTCAGTCATCCTCTTGACCTTGTATGGTCCTTTGTAAAATGGTGTCAGGCAGTTCTTCCTATTCTCATTAGTTATATACACATGCGAAGCCGATTTTAAATCAGAGGACACATAGCATTTGGTTTTAGCTTTTCTAGTCTTGGTTGGGGCCAAACGACACATCTTGTCTCTAAGTGCTCCTACAAACCAATCTACATAACTAGAAGCCCAATCAAGACTACTTGGAGTTTCTATTAGAAGATCTCCAGGCAACCTTAATGGTTCTCCATAAACCAATTCTGCTATGGAAGTTCCTAATTGTGCCCTATATCTGTTGCGCATGGCGAGTAGTACTATAGGAAGATCGTGTATCCAGCTTGTTCCACTAGTACACCTTAATGCAGCTTTCAGTTCACGATGTAGCCTTTCTACCATCCCATTCGCTCGTGGGTTATACGCGCTAGTATGTATTATAGTGGTTCCCATGATGTTGAGGGATCTTACGAAAAGCTCTGACATAAATTGACTACCACGATCACTAGTGATCTTTTCCGGAACACCGTAACGCGATATAGAATTATGTAGAAACACGAACAAAACTTCTTGCGCTGTCATGTCTTTTAAAATCGCCACTTCAAATTGACGACTAAATCTATCTACCATTGTCAGCAAGTATTTGTTTCCATTTACTTCAGGCATCTCGACAATGTCTATGTGTACGTGTCTGAACCGTCCGATTGGTATTCCAATGTTCTTTAGCTCGGTTCAGGTATGTCTCCACACCTTACACGTTTGACACTTGGCACAGGCTCTTACCCATACCCGTATGTCTTTAGACATGTGCGGCCATACGTATCTGTCTTTGATTAATCGAATGGTGGCTTTAATGGATGGATGACCAATGTCATGTAACACTTGGATAATCTTGGCCCGTAACTCCAATGGCACATATGGTCGGGGTTGACTACGAGATGATTCGCATAACAACCACTTTCCACTTATTAGCTTACAAACATATCCTGGTATTTTGGACAATACTAATGTAAAGGGATCCAATCCTTGCGCTTCCTCGATTTGACTAACGAAATTGTGCATTAATTCATCTAAATTTTTCCATGGACCTTGAAATATCAGCTCGACATCAGCTTCATTCGGTCGGCTAAGTGCATCTGCTACCACATTCTCTTTGTCAGCAACATGAGACACAGTGAAATCGAACTCTGCTAACCGTGTTATTTGGGAATTTACTCTACGAGAGTAATTAAGCCTAGCTGTTTTACCAAGTATGCTGATCAATGGCTTATGATCGGTCAATAACTTAAACTTGTGCCCCTCTAAGTAATGCTCGAAGTGTAGCACTGCGGCATACACTGCTAGAAGCTCTTTGCCAAACGTATCATAGCGTTTTTCTCGATCATTAAGCTTACGGCTATAAAACCCAATCGGTCTTACTATGTCCTGATCTCTTTGCTGTAGCACTGCCCCTAATGCATCATCTGAGGCATCTGTGATTAGTTCGATAGGTTTTTCCCAATCTACAGGTGCTAATGTGGTTACGTCACTTAACATATCCTTGACGTTTTGGAAATTTTCTCGGTCTTCTTGACTCAAGTTTATAGGACAAGACTTCTTGATCGTGCTCTTTTTACAAGTGAGATGGCTTGTTAACGATCCAAGAATTCCGGCTAGACCTGGAATGAATCGACGATAATAGCTGATCATGCCCAAGAACCTTCGCAACTGGCGTACGGTTCGGGGTTCCGTTACGTCCTTTATAGCTTGGACCTTATCTTCCAAAGGCTTAATTCCGTCTTTGGAAAGTATATGACCAAGGTATTTAACTGAAGAGCAACCGATATTACTCTTATTAGGTTTGACCACTAATCCATATTGTTCCAGCCTGGTCAAAACCGTTTCCAAATGCGTACGATGTTCATTTCGGGAGCGACTAAAAATTATTATGTCGTCTATATATACCCTCGCAAATGGACAATTCTGAAGGATTTCTTCAGCCAAACGCTGGAATGTCTGACTGGCATTTTTCAAACCAAAAGGCATTCGAAGAAATTCATGCGATCCCCCTCCTGGAAATCTGACTGCGGTGAGTGGTATCGAACTTTCTTCCATTGGTACCTGATAGTACGCTTTCTGGAGATCTAAAGTTGAATAAACCTCATATCCCATTATATCTCGGAGCAAAGTACTCTGGTTAGGGAGAGGATAAGAATCACCCTTCGTCACTGAGTTTAATAGACGATAATTCCCACAAACCCTCCATTGACCCGGTTCAGGTTTGGGAACTACCACTATTGGGGAAGCAAAATTGGAATTTGACCTTCTACAAATCCCCTCTTTGCGCAATTGGTGAAATTCGGACAAAGCAACTTGTTGCTTGTGTTGTGCCAATGGTTGAGCCTTTGGTGAACAAGGCAACGGAGCCACCAATTCTATTTGGTGTTCTACTCCTGTCTTCAGACCTATCCTTTTGGCACTGAAAGGTTGAAACACTGCTAGGTGCTTCTCGATTATATCGGCAAAGTCATGTGCGACTGATGGACGAGGTAAGAGGACTGTTCTAACTGCCGACGTGTTAGAATCAGTAGGTATTGCTATCCCTACGCCTTCTGCGATAGTCCTAGCCTTGGGGTCTAATGTCAGCTTGAAATGTGTCAAGAAATCCATGCCAATGATATGGTCCTTGACATCGGCTACTAGAAAATTCCATCGGAAGGAAGATTTCTGGCCTAATGTTACCGACATTTCTTTCATCCCTTTTACTCCAATCGGACTACCGTTAGCGGCCCATAGTTGATAATCAAATGTGGGGCAATCTGCTTCCACCACGTCTGACCTAACTATGCTTACCTCAGCACCCGTATCAATGAGAAATTCTAATCCAGATAATTCATCCTTAATAATGAACTTGTTGCTGGACAATCCGGCAATGTTTTCCAGATCTCCGCTTAGTGAGAATCGGACTCTCTTGCCTTCTATCTCGGTGCTATTTGTTCTAGTCGCATCTTTAGCTTTGAGTATGCCTTTTAAAGGCATATCTGGGAGCCTTTGCAATGGAACCCCCCTACGGCTCCTACTAGCGGGGGTTTTGTCCTTTTCCCGGTGATGGATTTCTCTCAACCGGTTTTGTGCTTCCTTTCCATCTGGGTCCACCTAATCGCGGGTAAATACAATTCTCACCTTGGCACTTCGCACTGCGTCCGTATTCGCAATGTGCCTTACACCATCCGCGTGGCCCTTCGAAGCGTTGACGCGAGTGACTCCCTCGACGTCTATTATACTTATCCTGACTCTGAAGTTGTGCAATATCACTACGCAAGCTAGCAACTTCTCTACATAAGAAACGCAAGGTTTTATGTATAGTCAGGTGGTTTTCGGTATCTGCCCTGACTGGCTGCATCGTTACAGAATCTGCTATTACAGCATGTACTTGTGGTTCTTGCTGTTTATACACGCCGTCTAACCCTCTGAGTTTTGTTGGCCAATCTATGTTCATTGTGTCAAATACTTCCAATGTTGTTCTGAGCCTAATTGGTAGCTCAGCTGTAAAAATGGAGTTGACTACATCTCTAGATATATTCAACCTGGAAGCTTTTGTGCAAAGGCGTTCATAAAATTCGGACGGTAGTTGACGCCCCATTTTTTCTAAGCGTAATAGTTCGCACATTTGCGCTGATCTTCCAGGCTGATATCTCTGTTGAATTTCAGCCATTAATAACTCAAATGCATTGTACGGCTTTTCTTCTACAGTTCTGTCTCTGAAATTTTCCAAGGCATTTCGGAAATTTTCAGGCAATGCCATCCATGCTGCAACAAATTTCTCCATAGGGTTCACGATATTATAAGCACTGAATATCATTTGGGCATCTCCTACCCAACTTGAATGTTTTTCTGATTTATACTGTGGTAGACTTAATATTCTTGGACTGGCGCGGTCGCCAAATTTTGTTGAGGCCCCTAACCTATTCGTGTCTGTAAGCCCCATAGATGCCAGATCGCTGGAAGTCCTAAAATTCACAGTAGAGTCTGATATGCTTATATTATTGCTTGCGTCATTTAAGTTCAAGTCCGCTATGTCCTGCACTAACCTATTTGTGTCCTCGAATTTAATATCGGTATCCATGAATATATGATATAACAATTAAATCGACACTTACTGTTAGGCAATCGGAAAGTGAAAGTTGGAAAGCTGTTCCTTTCAGCAATAATCTGTTATGGTATGAACGTGACCCAACAATAAAATCAAATATACCTGTTCCAAGGCTCCTCTTCAATGTTATTTTATATCAGAACAAAAGGCAATTGATGGATAAATATATTTGATAATGATGTAATCGTTTACTATGGAAAAAATGTTAAAATGCAGCAGACCAAAATTTACAATACCAGACAAGGAGCGAGATACTCAAAAACTGAAAATAGCGCACAATTTTAAAATCAAGTATTTAAACAAAGAATGTTCTGGAAAATAAAAAGAAAAAAATCTTTTTAAATAAAGTTCGTTACAATCAGCTATGGTAGTTTAAATTTATCAGTCAAGGTCATTTTACATAAGGCGGAGGGTTTAACATTCTCTACATGTGCAAAAACTTTGCCCAAGTCCGGTGGAGAGGTCGATGATCTTTTGATTGGCAAGATCCAAAATTTAAAAAGGAAATCAAGGCCTACTATATGTTTGAGACCTTGGCGACGATGAAATTGGGAGAAAATTTACGCAGTAAACCTATGTAAAGTGTGCGGTACAGGCTGCCACAGGTAGATATGGACTACCTGTATGTGTTGTGAGTAAAACGCCTAGCGACATCTCGGCCATTGCATCACCCTTGAGAACTGAGCCTGCTGCACATGTGTCAACGATGAATTCTTCGACTGTTGTGAAATTGAGAAAAAGTAGATGTTTGTTTGGCTGTTTGCCGGGTCATGCAAAGATGTAGGCTGGTGATTACGTCTGACATTGTCAGTTTGGCTGCCTATGTGACTTATTCGGTGTGGACTAAAAGAGTCAATAGGAAAGTCAGATTGTAACTGATTGCTGCCTAGTGTCGCCGTTGATGCCGTCTTCTATTATCTGCGCCATACATTTCCCGATCATGATGCTCCACTGCACCAGTTTTTTTTATGGCTTTTCCCGTCAACTGTTGAAATTGGTATTCGTTTGGAAATTTTTTCAAATAAAGAAACAGACTGGACATAATAAAAAACATTTCAGTCAGACGAAGCACTAGTCTTTTAGCATAATCTAGATAGTCGTTATGATGACCTGATTAACGTCAGAAGTTATATTTCATGCTTTTTTACTTCGAAAAATCGGTCAAGCCACCTGATTTAATCGGGATTTAATAACAAACCTTCTTAACTAGTTGTTCACTTTATTTTCCTCTAAAAGAAGTGATCCCATCTTCTTTGTAGCTGGACAAATGACGGACAAATTTAACTTTAAAGCCGTAAAATCCAAACAACTGCATCTTCAAGACAAGTCATCATTGAGACAGATAACAAGTAGAGCCGGTCAGAAGGAACAATTTTAGTGACCGTAGAAGTCGATATCAAACAACCACAAAGCTTAATAATGATCAAACATATTGGCTTTATACCACGTTTGCAATTTTAAAGTCCATTGAATAAGGCTTGGCGTTAAGCTGCAATATTATTTATTTATTATCATTCAGTTTAGTGATGATTCCAGCAAAATATTTTCACCTCAAATTGGAGCCCAAAATCGATTGGTAGTTTCCTTAATGCTTCTTCAGAGCTTGGATAACTGAAGCACGCATTCCGTGCTGGTAAGGTTGAAGGAAAACCTGACATTTTATGATGATCTGTAACAACTGGAAATGGGATGAAATCGGAGCCTTTACACGTATAAAAGGTATATTGCCATTTTCATCCCAAACAGAAGAACATCAATATCTAAAATTGGACCTGACATTTTAAAGATTTTATGTGCGTGATCAATGTCGCGTTGCATGGCGGGTAATAGCTGCAACGACAAGTTTCAACAAAGATATGACGATCACGAATTAACTTTATTGGTCTTTAGATCGGGGTTGGTTATAACGGTTCCATACCTTTAAATATGGTTCTTCATCTTTGTTATTAGGATTAAAGCTGCGAAAGCCAATCTTCAAAATATCTCTGGTAGTAACTTTACACACATAATAATCAATAATCAGATATTTAAGCAAATAGGTAGGTAATGGTTCAAACCAATATCTTTATTGATGATATTTTTGACCACTTTAATTTTAATTCATAACTTACTCATAACTAAACACTAATATATAATCATTTGTAATTTAGTAAGATCAACCTTACCTCAGCATTCAAAATCGGTAATATAATCGCCATCTCAAGAAGCGCAGAATAGCCTTATAAGATCATTCCATTAATTACAAATAGTTATGATATTGAGTTAGTGCCATTTAATATCAAATTCTATGATTAAACTCATTAGTGGTTATCAAAAAATAAATTAGAATGGCTTTAAACGAGGCATCAACATTTGCTAAACCATTTACTTGGAATCAATTATAACTCAAATTGATCAGCTGACAAAAACAAATTGGAAATTGTGACCAATTTGATCTTTAGGAACTGTCCGTAATAGTTATTAATTCAAGTGCGTGGTACGCCAAACGTGGCATTAATATATGAAGTTAGCACCTACAAATTCAATTCAAATGGGATCTTTAAAATCAGGTATTATTATAAGCAAGATGAAATTTATAAAAAGACGTGAAACAAAACGCTTACCAAAATCTGCTTCCACAGTTGAAACAGATGGGATGAGCAATGCGAATGCAGAAAACTGACGAAATGAAGATCTGCTTTCACATTGGAAACTGACGGAATCAGGATTGACGTTCAGATAAAAATTATGTTATTTCACAAAATCACAAGTCACAGTTTACCAGTCACACAAAACCAAAGAAATAGTGTTCTCATTTTTCCAGTTTGACACAAAAAATGACGAGATCATAAATATTTATAGTTTTTATAGTTTCGCAGTTTTGCACATAGGAGATAAAAAAAAATTCCCTCAATTTATTTTTACTTTACAACGAAAAATACCTTCCAGACCTCGACTGTAATAAAGATTCACAACCAGAGTAAAAATGTGGTATGTGTTAACGTCAGTTTACTGTCACCCATGGTAATAAGAATGAAAAAGAAACACAGTCAATTGTATTTAATGCCAAAAGTCTTGTAATATAAAAACAAGTATAGAAAACAGTACTGCTGTCAGTATTCTGGCGCGGTCGCCAATTTTTAAAACGCCCCAGCATCAATTAAATGCCGTATGACGTCTACAAAGTTTTGATGTACCAAAAAAGCTGAGAGTTAGGACAGTTGGCGGCCCTTATTAGGACCGCAATTGCGTTCTCCGACAATTGCTGAAAATGTTAGTTAGTGTAGCAGTGCCTAGAAATACTCCTAGACACTTGAGACCGGCTCTGCTTAACTGGCTGGTGTTCCTTCTGCTGTGGCGTTGACATCAGCGGTGAGAGTCTGCGTGAAGGCGGAGTATTGTCTCGTTGAAGATCTGCGACAACACTGTGATTACTGGCACACGTAAAAGTCCAATAAGTAAATGTTGCTCTGTCTCACTAGTTGGGCAGCGACAAGATTGGCTTGACTAGATGACTCTGCGTCGGAAGTGAGTCCAGATATCAGCGTAGGTGAAAAGTCAGAAGGGCAGGAGACAGCACATAGTGTACAGAAGAAATGAAACGTGAATACTGACTAGCATGGTAAATGCGGCGTGCTTATATAGCGTGAAAACAGAAGCTCGCACGTCATTGTTGCCGCGTAAAGAGGCTCCAGAACTATTAGCTGATGAGTGCCTCATCGATATCAAGTAGGTTTCACTCTTAATACACCTATTCGTGTCTGATAAGCTAGCATTCTCATCCATATTTATTAAATTTGTAACGACATTAAGCAATTCGCCGAGATATCGCGTAAATTAACTTCAATTCAATTCCCATGGCACCAATGAGAAAAAAGTGAAATTTGCCGTTAACCAATGGTGTGCGAGCAGTCAATCGAGGCTATTTAAGCACGGTGAATTTACCACGCAAGTCAGTTGTCGCGTTTGACTTCTGTTGTGCGTTACCTGTGCGTGTTGTCTGCTATCGTCACCTACGCTGATTATTGGGCTTGCTTTACACACACTGGCAAATCCAGTCACGCCAATCTTGTTGCTGTACAACTAGTGAGACGAAGCACTTATACAGTTGATCCTTTCAGTGAGCCAGTTACTGCAGAACTTCAAAGCGAATACTCAACTACTCACTCGCCCCGGGTGTCAAGGCCAAAGCAGAAAGAACAACAACCAAAGTCAACCAAGTCTCAAGTGTCTAGGAGTACTGCTAGACACTTGAGACCAGATCTGGTTGACTTTATTTGTTTTTCCTTCTGTTGTGACGTGGACATCCCTGGCGAGTGAGTATCTGAGTAATCTCGTTGAAGTGCTGCTGTAACTGGCACACTGAAGGGATCAAATGTAGATGTTGCTCCGTCTCAGAAATTGCCAATGTGTGTGAAGCAAGTCCAAAAATCAGAGTAGATGACGCACACGTAACGCACAGCAGAAGGCAAACGCGACAACTGACTTGCATGGTAAATTCACCGTGCTTAAATAGCCTTCATTGACTGCTCGTACACCATTGTTTAACGGCAAATTTTGCTTTTTTCTCATTGGTGTCGCGTAAATTAAATAGAATTTAATTTACGTAATATGTCGGCAAAATGCTTTTTGGCGTTACAAGTTCAAGCACGTAATATCTTTAGCTAATTTGTTAGTTTCCTCAAATTTAAAATTAGCCTCCTTCTTGAACAAGGTAATGCTAGATTAAATAAATATAAATCCTGTTCTCCTTGTAACTGTAATTTATTGTTAAAATCAGAAATGTAATAGAAAACCAGAATTTTGCTGCAATTGACAGAGAAATTTAAAATAAGTCAGGCTCACAAAGGAGTTATATCAAAACTGCCCAACTAAACAATTCTTCCATAGTTTATTTTAACTTCATAGTTATTTAGATGCTACATATTGTAGGAGGTTTGGTAGATAATGTAAAAGGTTCGGCGAGCTAGTTGTCTATTTAGTGCGAAATTATCCTCCTATATAATATCTGGTAGCTGTTATTACGATCCGCGTTCATGATTAATTCATGTACCTATCCCGAAGGGTGATGTGAGAAGTCCAAAGCATCAAATCATTGTTTTATTCAAAATGTTATTAAGCAAAGAATAAAGTCGTGTAAAAGTAGTCACAATAAGCACAAAAATAATTAGTCCACTGTTTGTTAGGTCTTGAGTGTTAAATCACATAAATTCATTGAACTATAGGGTTTCGGATAAATGATTGAGAAAAACCTTAAGTGTGGATTAGAAGAATCATAATTGAACTGCTAGTAGTTTTGTAAAAATTGTTAAGGCATGCAAAAAAAGTAAACATGGGTTTGAACGTTAAGTCACATAAATCCACTGCATGCTACCTGCGTATTGCGCGCGGGTGTGCATTATTATTCAATAAATCTCAATTAAAATTGCTCAAAACTAACAGAGATTTGTTGCTAAAATCACAGTTAAGAGAAATATTGTGTAAAACCAGAATTAGACTATTTGAACCAATCGAATAAATTGAGCTCTAAAGCATAACTGACAGTGTCTTGCTTCATGTCTGGTAGTGCTATGGCCTCATACCTTCGAGTGGTGCGATCCCCTATTGACAGTAGATAGCGTATATTTTTTCCAGCAGGTAAGGTTACTAAATCAAAGTGTATGCGCGTGAACCGGACTTTGGGCACTTGGATGACCTGTGGCGCCGTTTTTGTGTGTCTTGCCACTTTGCATTTCTGACATTCTAGACGTTGTTTTGAACACTTCTTGACACCTCGCCACATGCCAGGCCAAAATACGTTCTGGATAGAATGGATGGCTCATTGAATGGTAAAACTCGAAGATCTTGTGTCGGAGTTTTTCAGGTATAAACGGCCGAGGGCCCAAGCCAGAAATTTCACACTGTAGCAGAGTTCAATCATAATCAAATGTTTTCAGGAAATTGACATCAAATGTCCGAAGTGATGGATCATCTTGCTGAGCTGCTTGCAATTCTTGAGTGCTTTTAGGTGAAGGACACAGGATAGAACCACAGAGTTCTGCCGGAAGGCTTAGAGAGTCTGAGACCACGTTTTCTTATCCTTTGACATGAGTGACTTCATATTCAAACTCGAGTATTCGTGTAAGTTGTGAGGTGACACGTCGTGAATATAAATACTCTTTCTTTCCTCTGAGCATCGGAAGTAGAGGAAGATGATTTGTATAAATCTTGAACTTTCGGCCATCCAGATAGGTGTGGAAGTGTAGGATCGACCGGTAGATTGCGAGTAATTCTTTTCATAATGTATCATATCGCGTCTCGCGAGGTTGTAGTTTTTGCAAATAGAAAGCGATAGGTTGGTGTATGCCATTGATGGATTGTTGAAGTACTGCGCCTATGGCAGCGTCGGATGCGTCAGTTATCAATTCAAAAGGTTGAGACCAATCCGGGGAATGTAACATGGTCGCTTTGCATAGGGCCCCTTTTGGCATCCTCGTAAGCCTGCATGTCGTCCACGTTGAGCTGAATCGGTTGTGATTTCTTGACGAAACAGCTTTCTGGCACGAGATATTTGTGAAGAGGTGCCAGAATCTTGGCAAGGCAGGGTACAAATCGAGAATAGTAATTCATCTTGCCCAAGAATCGTCGTAATGCTCGAACGGTGGTTGGAGGCTGTAGATCTTGAATTGCACGAACCTTAGCACGTATAGGTTTCATGCCTTTTTCGGAAATTTTATAACTGAGGAATTCAATTGATTTTTGTGCAAAGACACATTTGTTGCCATGAAGCCGGAGGCCATAGTCTGCTAGACGTGCGAGTAGAATGCCAATATGCTGCATGTGTTCAGAAATTGTGTTGGAGAATGCCAGAATGTCGTCTAAGTAGGGAATTAAAAATGGTATATCATCTAGTATTTCGTCATGAACAATAGCGGATCTGAGTAGGTCAGTTGGATTTAGCAGGATGTACGAATCAGACCGTGTGCAAGAATTGAGAATACGATAATCCCCTTATACTTTGAATGTTCCGGATTCACTCTTTGGTACTACTACCACAGGCGACGCAAATGGTGAGCTGGATCTTGTACAGATGCCTTGTTGACGTAGCATGGCGAATTCTTACTCGGTGGCCTTATGTTTGTGTGCTGCCAATGGACATGCTCTGAGAGGATGAGGAAGTGGCTTCGATAAGATGATACGTTGAGCTGTGATGGCACGCTTCCTCTTGAGATCGGGCATAAAGGAGATATGTTTGAAAATCTCTTCATGTCGATTTATAACATCGTCCAGTTGTGATACATGAGGAACTGTGGGTATTAGTTGTATAGATGAGACTGCATCGGCGCAAGTCGTGCGTTTTAGCCCTGATGATAGCAACTGATGACAATCAGTTGCGTATCTCTCGTGTCCTTGGACGAATGGTATGGTCAAACTGTTCGAGGAAGTCACGTCCAATGATGTTTTTTTTTCCAATTAGCAATGATGAAAGGATAATTGAAAAATCTTTTTGAGTTGGAGAACGAGATTGTGTGTACTCGTACCCTTAACGTCGCTATTTTTGAGCCATTGGCGCAGGTAAGACTGCTGGTATTGACTGAGTGAGTGGGTTCGAAATGATTGTGGCGTAGTAAGTTTACATCTGATCCATTGTCTATGAGTAATAATTAGCCAGATTTTGCGTCACGAATGAGGAAGTATGTTAAAAGTGGCAACTGACGATGGGACAGGTTGCTGGCATTTGGGCATTTGAAGCATGACTTGAATGGAGCCGTCGCTCTAAAGACAATAGTTTGATTGCGCTCTAACGCGAAAGCAACGTGCTTCGAGCCAATAGATGTGGGGCAGCCAACAATCTTTTAGTTATCAGCCTCCGCTGCCGCAGAGGAAGCTGACCCAAGTAGTTTTCTGAACCCTCCATAGGCGGATAGTATTGAAATGACGAAGGTGACCGGGCCTACATGAACGTCGCGTTTGTGCGCGGGAATGTGCAGCCATTTCTGAGGCAATAGCGTGTGGAGTGGCTATAGCTGCGGTGATTTGGACACCACTTCGCCGGTAGCTGTAGAACTGTGGCCTGACCTCTGGACGTCGACCTCCAGGTGCTGTTTCGGGACGGTGGTCGACGCTGGTCACGCCTGCTCTGGTCGCATCGACTGAGACCGAATTTTTCCTGATGGCGAAGCTCTCGAGCAGGCTGATGAGGCCCTCTTTGGTGAAATTTGTTTGGGCTGATGATGATGTGGATTGAGACTCTGACAGTCGTGAGGTGATGTAACCTTGCTCTGACGCAGGTGAGCTACAGTGGTGTTTCTTCCACTACTTGTCTAGACGTGTCGGCAGTATGTCGTCTTGGAATGCCGGAGGAAGCTTCTGAATGAATTGTCGCATCAAGATTTCCTTTGGCAGGTTGAATACAGAGGCTTTCTGCTCCATCTCCCTGTATAGCTCAGAAGGCGTGCGGCTACCTAGGGACATCTGACTCATCAATTATATAAGCCTGTCTTCCCGATCTGGTGTCAGGCGATGCTTGACGGCGCGTTGCAGGCTCTGACATGGCTGCGAACATGATCCCTCAGTGTATTGATGCCGGATATCTTTGAGTCCACGTCTGAAATACATTGAGATGGTCCCCCAAGCCCTCAAAATATTGAGCCCTCGTCCGTTATATTGGACACCTTGGCTAATAAAGTAACATCGTCGATTCATTCGTCAAAGTAGTCTGGATCGAATTGGCATATTTTGTACTGGGTCCATGTGGTGGTGCGGCCTGTTGCTGGGCTCGCCACCGGGCTTCCTGCATTTCCTGAACTGGACGTCATCTTATGTGTGTGTGCTGTCGAGTATAGATGGCAGTGTTACATCATGCTCACCCGTCATTGTGTAGCTGTCTTCGAGAATTGTGATTTCGAGAGATTGTTTCGCTGTGATTTGTGGCTCAGTACTTACCTTTTTGTGTGTTCTCCCTGCTTTACCCGATTCACTCCTGCGTGGCATTCATCCGATGTGCTTGATGTTCTCAAAGGCTAGATGCTGATTAATTCTTTGTTGGCTGTGAGTTAGACGAAATGGGCACTATTTATGTTGGAGGTTTTGTAGCTAATGAAATAGGTTCTGCTAATTAGTTGTCTATTTAGTGCGAAATTATCCTCCTACATAATATCTGGTAGCTGTTATTACGATCCGCGTTCATGATTAATCCATGTCTCTTTCCCCAAGGGTGATGTGAAAAGACCATAGCATTGAATCATTCTTTTATTAAAAATGATTTTAAGCAAAGAAGAATATCGTGTAAAAGTATAGACAATAAGCACCACAAATAATTTGTCCACTGTTTGCTAGGTCTTGAGTGTTAAATCACATAAATCCATTTCGGATAAATGATTGAGAAACATCTTAAATATGGATTAAGAGAATCATAATTGAACTGTTAGTAGTTGTGTAAAAATGGTTAAGGCATGCAAAATAAGTAAATCCTTGGTTTGAACGTTAAGTCACATAAATCGACTGCATGATACCTGCGTATTGCGCGCGGGTGCGTATTATTATTAAACAAAAGCCTATTAATTACAATTAAATTTGCAGTTCAAGGAAACTCAATTAAAACTTCTTAAAAATAGCAGAGATTTTTTCAAAAAACACAGTTAAAAGAAATATTGGGCAAAACCATAATTAGACTATTGGACCTTGAAGAGAACTATATTTGTCAAAATTGAACTTCATTGGGTTGTAACGCGAAGCCGCGTCAGCATGATTACACTTCTTGGCTGGAACGTCTTCTCTCTGATTTCGACGTTATTGGCCATTGTCTCGAAACTACCTATCCTCCGCCGGACTGGCTTAATTCGACGATCTTTCTTTTCCCTAAAAATGGCACTTTGTCGATCCCCTCATTTAAAGATCTCCGCCCCATTACTATCGTCCCATCTTTCACCAAAATCTTCGACAAGGACTTATACAACCAAATCTACTCCTTCATTAAGTCTCAGGAAAACTTCTATCTCCTCGATGATCAACATGGTTTTTTGAATGGCCGCTCCTCTTCCACAAACTTAGTTAGTGTTCTCAATCATTGCTACTCCTCCTTCTCCAAATGTCTTGAGTGCACTCTCCTCTTCCTGGATATATCCAAGGCTTTTGACTCGCTGTCATTTTCAGCAATCGAATCCGCCTTACTGAGAAGCGGTATTTGCGGAAACGTTCTCAATCTTATCAGTTACTATCTCCGAAACCGATGTGCGACAGTAAAAGTCGGCAATGGGCACTCGAGGCCAGCCCTTATCGAATCCGGTGTTCTCCAGGGCTCCGTAGATGGTTCTATTCTCTGCAACCTTACGCTCGTGCAAATACAGGTTGAAGACAACCTTTTCAAGCTTTTCAAATATGCGGATGACATGGTTATCGTAGTCAGTAAACCCACAGCATCCAACCCCTCCTTACCCCTTATATCGGAGCACCTATCTTCGCTCCATTCGCAGCTCAGCAGAATCGGTCTCAAACTAAATCCCACCAAGACTCGTCTAATGAAACACTCCTCTGATCCATTCTGCTCTATCCTGGTCGCAAATTATCCCCTCGACATAGATATAATAGATTCGGCCAATACCTTGGTATTCGTTTTTCAAAATCCCTAGACTTCTCCCAACACCTTACGTACACTACTTCCAAACTCTTCAAATAGGCCCGTCTGTTCTGTTTTAAGACTAACAATCCCATTCTCCAACTCACGCTATTCAAGGTCTACGTTCTGCCCCTCATTTCATACGCCAGCGAATTCTACTGTCCTCTTACTCTCGCCTCCTTGTATACTATCGAACAGATATCCTCCAGATTTATAAAGCGAGTCGTCCCGCAATGCCAAAATTATCTGAAACGCCTACTCCTGGCAAATCTTCTACCACTTTGGTTTACCCGTCACCTTCGAGTCATTTCTTTTATCTATAAGATCACAACTTGCATACCGCTCTCCAACTTTGCTCACCCAAGTCACTACTACGCCACACGTTCTAGCAACTCTTCTATCCAAACTAACCATACCCACACCATATTTAAAAAAAATCTGTCTCTTCTCCAAAGCCACTTGTGTCTTCAACGCTCTCCAACGGACATAAAGCTCCTATCCCACCGTAACTGGTTCCTCCTCAATCCATAACATTTCCTTCACCCCAGGCTATTCTCTTTACTGACTTCGGAGGGCGAAATCCCTCAGGCAGTCATCTAATTTTCCACTTTACTCCTCTGGTTTTAATCTTTCATAATCACTGATACTACTTCTCAGCCCATTCTTGACCCCATCATATCCACATTGTGAACACATCCCTAAGTTTTGCTCATCCAATATTTTTCTTTCTTGTTTCAGCGGATGACCGGAAACTCAACAGCCCTACCGATCCACCAACGGTTTGCTTCGGACATCGACCCCCATCGTCTTCCCTTAATCACTACCTCGTTCTACGGACGCCAGAGAACCCTGCAAGACTCACTCGCTTCAACCTAGTAGATTCTATCCAGGTCTATGCTATGCTGCATCAACTCAATCTCCACCACAAAGGACTCCATCGGACGACATCTGCCCTCGGTCCGCCATCATTTTCGATCTCACTCTTGAATTCATCTGTCCGGGCCCAACCTACCCCGCTTGGATGGAATTTCTTTTTTATTTTTTTCGCCAGATTGAACTATCTTGATGTTAATGATAACTTTTCCCTTCAACAACCCCTCCACCCTGCTATTAAATACTTTGCTAGTCACAATTCCATTCACCTCCACATATCCTACCCTTGATTTGTTATTTCAATGGTCGGGCCAGTTGGTCTTGATGCCAAATAAATGTATTATTATAACTATTATTTTATTATAATTAAAATATAACTAAGTAATCTTTTTTTACAGAAATATCGTTCCTTAGTACTTTAGATGAAGATAAATCTTCCGCCAAAATTAAAGTAACATTAATTGATAAATTTAAACCGCCTTGGCTGACTGTAACAAATTTTATTTAAAAAGACTTTTTCCTTTTATTTTCTATGTTAAGATACTTGACATTGAATTGTGCGCCATTTCGAGTTTTCGAGCGTCACGGTCCTCTACTGGTTGTATCTTCCTTTGGTCTGCTGCAATTATCACATTTTCTTCATTAAAGACTTATCAGCATATAAAATATATATCTGCTTATACTGTCTTGTATTTTTATTGAAGCACGCATAGAAGGGACGTTCGGGAACAGGTTATTTAAAAATTTTGTTGTTCACGTATATCTCCTTCCAGATTTATTTGTTTGGGTGTTTTGTGCGAGACAGGTTTCACATCCCGATTTGCCTAACATTAAGTGTCAATTTAATAATTAAATTTCAAAGATATGGATGCTGATCTTAAATTTGAGGACACTAGCAAGTTAGTGCAAGATATTGCAGGTTTGAATTTAGCAGAAGCGAATGAAAATATAAGCTTATTAGTTTATACTGTAAATTTTAGGACTACTAGCAATCTGACATCTATAGGGTTCTCAGACACGAAAAGGTTAGGAGCCTCTACAGAATTTGGCGACCGCGCCAGTCCAAGAATATTAAGTCTACCACAGTATAAATCAGAAAAATATTCAAGTTTGGTAGGAGATGCCCAAATGATATTCAGTGCTTATAATATCGTGAATCATATGGAGAAAGTTGTTGCAGCATGGATGCCATTGCCCGAAAATTTCCGAAATGCTTTGGAAAATTTCAGAGACAGAACTGTGGAAGAAAGGCCGTACAATGCATTTGAGTTATTAATGGCTGAAATTCAACAGAGATATCAGCCTGGAAGATCAGCGCAAATGTGCGAACTATTACGCTTAGAAAAAATAGGGCGTCAATTACCGTCCGAATTTTATGAACGCCTTTGCACAAAAGCTTCCAGGTTGAATATATCCAGAGATGTAGTCAACTCCATTTTCACAGCTGAGCTACCAATTAGGCTTAGAACCACTTTGGAAGTATTTGACACTATGAGCATTGATTGGCCAACTAAACTCAGAGGGTTAGACGGCGTGTATAAACAGCAGGAACCACAAGTACAGCTGTAATTGCAGTTTCTATCACGATGCAGCCAGTCAGGGCAGATGCCGAAAACAACCTGACTATACAAGAAACCTTGCGTTTCTTATGTAGAGAAGTTGCTAGTTTACGTAGTGACATTGCACAACTTCAGAGTCAGGATAGGTATAATAGACGTCGAGGGAGTCACTCGCGTCAACGCTTCGAAGGGCCACGCGGATGGTGTAAGGCACATTGCGAGTACGGACGCAGTGCGAAGTGCCAAGGTGAAAATTGTATATACCTGCGATTAGGTGGACCCAGATGGAAAGGAAGCACTAAACCGGTAGAGAGAAATCCATCACCGGGAAAAGCATAAAACCCCCGCTATTAGGAACCGTAGGCGGGGTTTCATTGCAAAGGCTCCCAGATATGTCTTTAAAAGGCATACTCAAGGTAAAGGTTGAAAATGCAACAGGACCAGTTAGCACCGATACAGAAGGCAAGAGAGTCCGATTCTTACTAGGCGGAGATCTGGAAAACATTGCCGGATTATCCAGCAACAAGTTCATTATTAAAGATGAATTATCTGGATTAGAATTTCTTATCGATATGGGTGCTGAGGTAAGCATAGTTAGGTCAGACGTGGTGGTAGTAGATTGCCCCACATTTGATTATCAACTATGGGCCGCTAACGGTAGTCCAATAGGAGTAAAAGGGATGAAAGAAATGTCAGTAACGTTAGGTCAGAAATCTTCCTTTAGATGGGATTTTCTAGTAGCCGATGTCAAGGACCATATCATTGGTATGGATTTCTTAACACATTTCAAACTGACATTAGACCCCAAAGCTAGGTCTATTGCAGAAGGCTTAGGAATGTCAACACCTATTGAGTCTAATACATCGGCAGTTAGAACAGTTCTTTTACCTCGTCCAACAGTCCCACATGACTTTGCCGATATCATTGAGAAGCACCTAGCAGTGTTTCAGCCTTTCAGTGCCAAAAGTATAGGATTGAAGACCGGAGTAGAACACCAAATAGAATTGGTGGCTCCGTTGCCTTGTTCACCAAAGGCTCAACCATTGGCACAACACAAGCAACAAGTTGCTTTGTCAGAATTTCACCAATTGCGCAAAGAGGGGATTTGTAGAAGGACAAATTCCAATTTTGCTTCGCCAATAGTGATAGTTCACAAACCTGAACCGGGTCAGTGTAGGGTTTGTGGGAATTTTCGTCTATTAAACTCAGTGACGAAGGGTGATTCTTATCCTCTCCCTAACCAGAGTACTTTACTCCGAGATATAATGGGATATAAGGTTTATTCAACTTTAGATCTCCAGAAAGCGTACTATCAGATACCAATGGAGGAAAGTTCGATACCACTCACCGCAGTCAGATTTCCAGGAGGGGGATCGCATGAATTTCTTCGAATGCCTTTTGGGTTGAAGAATGCCAGTCAGACATTCCAGCGTTTGGCTGAAGAAATCCTTCAGAATTGTCCATTTGCGAGAGTATATATAGACGACATAATTATTTTTGTCGCTCCAGAATAGAACATCGTACGCATTTGGAAACAGTTTTGACCAGGCTGGAACAATATGGATTAGTGGTCCAACCATAATAAGAGTAATATAGGTTGCTCTTTAGTTAAATACCTTGGTCATATACTTTCCAAAGACGGAATTAAACTTTCTGGAAGATAAGATCCAAGCTATAAAGGACGTAACAGAACCCCGAACCGTACGCCAGCTGCGAAGATTCTTGGGTATGATCAGCTATTATCGACGACTCATTCCCGGTCTAGCTGGAATTTTTTGATCGTTAACACGCCATCTCACTCGTGAAAAGATCACGATCAAGAAGTCTTGGCCTATAAACTTGAGTCCAGAAGACCGGGAAAAATTCCAAAAGGCCAAGGAAATGTTAAGTGACATAACCACATTAGCACCTGTAGATTGGGGGAAACCTTTCGAGCTAATCACAGATGCCTCAGATGTTGCAATAGGGGCAGTGCTACAGCAAAGAAATCAGGACATAGCAAGACCGATTGGGTTTCATATCCGTAAGCTTAATGATCGAGAGAAACGTTATGACACGTTTGGTAAAGTGCTTCTAGCAGTGTATGCTGCAGTGCTACACTTCGAGCATTACTTAGACGGACATAAGTTTAAATTATTGACCGATCATAAGCCGTTGATCAGCATACTTGGTAAAACAGCTAGGTTTAATAACTCTCGTAAGGTAAACTCCCGAATGACGCGGTTAGCAGAGTTCGATTTCACTGTGTCTCATATTGCAGGTAAGGAGAATGTGGTAGCCGATGCAATTAGCGGATCGAATGAAGTCGATGTCGAGCTGATATTTCAAGGCTCGTTGAAGAGTTTAGATGATCCTATGCATGATTTAGTTAGTCAAATCGAGGAAGCGCAAGGATCGGATCCTTTCACCTTAGTTTTGTCCAAATGGCCAGGATATGTTCGTAAGCTCATAAGTAGCAAGTGGTTGCTATGCGAAACGTCTACAAGTCAACCACGACCATATGTGCCGTTGGAGTTACGGACCAAGATTATCCAAGTGTTACACGATATGGGACATCCATCCATTAAAGCCACCATTCGATTGATTAACGACAGATACGTATGTACGCACATGTCTAAAGACATACTGGATATAGGTAAGAGCCTGTGCCAAGTGTCAAACGTGTAAGTTGTAGAGGCATACCAGAACCGAGATACAGTATATTGGGATACCAATTGAACGGTTCAGACACGTACATATAGACATTGTCAAAATGTGCAACGTCAGCCGAAGAATCCTAATTACGTCTATTACTAGCCATCTTTTTTGAGAAGGTGGTATATGTGGGGGAAGATAAATCCTCCGCCAAAATTAAAGTAACATTAACTGATAAATTTAAACCACCTTGGCTGATTGTAACGAATTATATTTAAAAAGAATTTTTTCTTTTATTTTCCAGAACTTTCTTTGTTAAAATACTTGATTTTGAATTGTGCGCTATTTTGAGTTTTCGAGCGTCACGGTCCTCGACTGGTTGTATCTTCCTTTGGTCTGCTGCAACTATCACATTTTCTTCTTTAAAAACTGATAAACATATACAATATATATCTGCTTATACTGTCTTGTATTTTTATTGAAGCAGGCATAGAAGGGACGTTCGAGAACAGGTAATTTAATAATTCTGTTGTTCACGTATAACTCCTTCCTAATTTATTTATTTGGGTGTTTTGTTCGAGACAGGTTTCACATCCTGATTTGCCTAACATTAAGTGTCATTTTAATAATTAAACTTCAAAGATATGGATGCCGATCTTAAATTTGAGGATACTAGCAAGTTAGTGCAAGATATTGCAGGTTTGAATTTAGCAGATGCGAATGAAAATATAAGCTTATTAGATTCTGCTGTAAATTTTAGCACTACAAGCGATCTGGCATCTATGGGGTTCTCAGACACGAATAGGTTTTGAGCCTCTACAGAATTTGGCGACCGCACCAGTCCAAGAATTTTAAGTCTACCTCAGTATAAATCTGAAAAACATTCAAGTTGGGTCGGAAATGCCCAAATGATATTTAGTGCTCATAATACTGTAAATCCAATAAGAAATTTGTTGCAGCAGAGATGGCATTGCTTGGAAATTTCCGAAATGCATTTTTGTAGAATAAAATAGAATATCTTTATTTGGATTCAAACCACACATATTCCATCAAATAATCAAATTGGAAAATGTACAATATAAAAAAAATTATCACATCACATAAAATTTTGCAATTAGTCTCATGTAGATAAGTATATCTCACTAGTTGTACTATACAATATATCAATATCAGAAAGTTCGGCTGTAAAGAATAATAGATACATCATCAAATAGGAACAATTAAGGTATAATTCGAGTGTAACATTATGCAAAAAATAGAGAAACATGACTAGCAATTGATTGTATGTATTGTTGACTAACATGATGATATAATGCATAACATTTCAATTTTAATAATACAAAACTTGGAAATAAAAATCTCAAGAAAATCTGTTTCCGTTAACAATTATCCTTGTCTTTTATTCAACCATGAGAAAGTATTATCATAATCAACATAAAAAATATCAGCAGGATTGTAGACTTTTTCAAGTTCAGTAGATAAAAATTTAAAAGACATCTTATATGGAGGCATTTCTCTAAGCCCATTTGGCAATTGGTTATAAATTTTGTAGATTTTCCAGAAAGAGAATAACTTGTTCGCAACATTCCCCATCAAATGAGGAGATATTGCCAAATGTCCAGATCTAGTTCCAACTTCATGACTCTTTTTATTGGATTCATATAGGCACCAGACCACTGGTTGAAGTGGAAAACTTTTATGCAATAGCACATCCTCCGAAACCATAAAGTTTGCAGTGATACAAACTGTAATCTAGAGGCGTATATAGTGCAGGAGATAGGACTAATTTGTTTCACAACTTTTCTTTGTACAGCTTCTATCTTATTGGACAAACCCTTTTTTAATGGATTCCAAGTAGCGACAGCATATTCTAGTATCGGTCTAATCCATATTATATAAATTTTAAGTTTTATATCATTCGATAAGATATTTCGATTTATTAGTGCCCATCTTTTCTTGGCACTGTCTACTATACTTTCAATATGTCTCTCAGCAGAAGCTGTACATTGAATAGTTATGCCTAAATCCTTTATTTCTTGCATAAGTTTAATCGCAAACACATCATTAATCACAGCATCATGAAAATAAACATAATGAAAGTTTGTTCTGTTACCTATTTTAAAGCTCTCGTCTTTTTATTGTTTATTCTCAGCCCTAGTGTAATCAAATATTTACTCAAATCATACAAATCTAATGTCACATTATTTTTGGATAATTCGACATTCTTTGATCAATTGGGAAGATTATTTTTAAATCATCAGCGAATTTGCAAACTCGACCGTTAAGGATCTTGGTTTCCAAATGTGCAAATACGTTTTTAAATAAAATTTGACCCAAACTTGATCCCTGTGGAATTCCACTTTTTACTCTTTTCGATTTTGATATCAAATCGTTTACTTGAATACTCATTCTTCGATTATATAAATAGTATCTAAGTAATCTAAAAATATTCGGATCAATATTCAATAAATTAATCGCATTCAAAATAGCATCAAAAGATATAGAGTCAAAAGCTTTTGAGATATCTATAAATACAATTAATGCATCTAACTTATTCTCATCTAATGTAATTACATGTTTCCACATAGAAAGCATATTAGTAGTTGTCGATCTATCTTTCGTAAAGCCATGTTGACATAAATCAAAATCAGCCGGCAACATACGTTCTAAATGATCTAGTATCAATCGTTCTATTATCTTCAAAAACGAAGGGATAATAGAGATTAATCTATAATCACTGGCGCATGTTGGCTTACTTACTTTTGGCAACGGCTTAGCTACTATCGTTAGTATATCGATTGGTAATTTCCCATTCTTCAAAATTCTACTTATAAATTTGCAGAGCACATTCCTAAAAGTTAAGGGTAATTGAAGCAGGTTATCAATCGAAATACCAAAGTGATCTTTTTGTTTTTTTGATTTGATTTTTAACATCAATTTTATCAATTCATCACTGTCAATAACAATTCCTGATTCCTGGACTCCCAAAGGATCAGGTAGTTCCATAAAATTTCTTTCATTCTGTGGATTACATATCAAATTGCCAAATACTTCATCCAATTCACAGAGAAATTCATACTCAGTTTTATCCACAGGTAATATAAGCTTTAACTTTTCCTTATATTTACTGTAATCTGTGAGGATTTTGTATCCTAGTCTAGGATTACTCTTCATTTTGGTCAAAATAATTCGTTCTGGTCTTTGACGAATTATCAGCAGTGATGAATTAATTTCGTTATCAATGAAATCTAACCTGATTTGTTTAATACTATTGATGAGACTAGACTTTACTATATTATCTCGTTTAATTCTTAATTTACACAATTTCCTATTAATTCGTTTCGGTATAATATCCATAAACGTAGATGCCTGAAATAAAATAGATAATAACGATGAAACAGAAGAAACAAATTCGTCAGTGTTCAAGAAATAAAAACTTTCATAATCAATCAGTATGCTTATTTCTCTAAAAAGATTCCAGTTTATTCTGGAACAGTGCACGTGTGCATTTTCAAAATAAAGTTTCTGTGTTTTGCTACTCAAGATGTTCCATTGTAAAATAATTTGTTTGCGATCCAATTCTTTGAAATAGTTAACAACATTATAACTGTGTGATTTCACCGTTTCAATTTCTAAGTATACATGATCTAAGCATTGCAAACCTCTAGTTGATTCATTTATAATCTGCTTGAGATCATGATTAGAAAAAAAATTGATTATTTCACAGTCATGTAACTTATTAAAGTCACCTACCACTACATTATAGCCATGACAGTCAAAAATAGCTTGAAAAGAATTGGTAAATGTTTGATCATCATATAAAGTAGCATACGGCGGTCTGTAAACCGCGGTTAAAATCAGATTATCAATTTGTATAGATAAAAAATCAATGATAGCATTATCTTCACTAGTATGGAAAATTTTCGCCTTTAATACAGATTTACTATAAATAAGTACTCCTCCACCACTTTTATCCAGCAATCTGTCTTTTCTGAATAAAGAATGGTGAGGAATATCAAATTCATGGTTTTCAATATCATTGTTAAGCCCAGTTTCAGATAATATTATAAAATCAAAATCGTTACTTATTATAAAATTACACAGCAAAATGTTTTTGTGGAAAATTTTCTTGGAAAATTTCAGAGACAGAACTGTGGAAGAAAAACCGTACAATGCATTTGAGTTTCTAATGGCTGAAATTCAACGGAGATATCAGCTTGGAAGATCGGCGCAAATGTGCGAATTATTACGCTTAGAAAAAATGGGGCGTCAATTACCGTCCGAATTTTACGAACGCCTTTGCACAAAGGCTTCCAGGTTGTATATATGCAGAGATGTAATCAACTCCACTTTCCCAGCTGAACTACCAATTAGGCTTAGAACCACATTGGAAGTATTTGACACTATGAGCATTGATTGGCCAACAAAACTCAGAGGGTTAGACGGGGTGTATAAACAGCAGGAACCACAAGTACATGCTGTAATAGCAGATTCTGTCATGGTGCAGCCAGTCAGGGCAGATGCCTAAAACAACCTGACTATACAAGAAACCTTGCGTTTCTTATGTTGAGAAGTTGCTATTTTACGTCGTGACATTTCGCAACTTCAGAGTCAGGATAGATATACTAGACGTCGAGGAAATCACTCGCGTCAACGCTTCGATGGGCCACGCGGATGGTGTAAGGCACATTGCGAGTACGGACGAATTGCGAAGTGCCAAGGTGCAAATTGTATATACCCGCGATTAGATGGACCCAGATGGAAAGGAAGCACTAAACCGGTAGAGAGAAATCCATCACCGGGAAAAGCATAAAACCCCCGCTATAAGGAGCCGTAGGGGGGGTTCTATTACAAAGGCTCCCAGATATGTCTTTAAAAGGCATACTCAAGGTAAAGGTTGAAAATGCAACAGGACCAGTTAGCACCGATACAGAAGGCAAGAGAGTCCGATTCTTACTAGGCGGAGATCTGGAAAACATTGCCGGATTATCCAGCAACAAGTTCATTATTAAAGATGAATTATCTGGATTAGAATTTCTTATCGATACGGGTGCTGAGGTAAGCATAGTTAGGTCAGACGTGGTGGAAGCAGATTGCCCGACATTTGATTATCAACTATGGGCCGCTAACGGTAGTCCGATAGGAGTGAAAGGGATGAAAGAAATGTCGGTAACGTTAGGGTAGAAATCTTCCTTCCAATGGAATTTTCTAGTAGCCGATGTCAAGGACCATATAATTGGCATGGATTTCTTGACACATTTCAAGCTGACATTAGACCCCAAGGCTAGGACTATCACAGAAGGCGTAGGGACATCAACACCTACTGAGTCTAACACATCGGCAGTTAGAACAGTTCTTTTACCTCGTCCAACAGTCGCACATGACTTTGCCGATATAATCGAGAAGCACCTAGCAGTGTTTCAACCTATCAGTGCCAAAAGGATAGGTCTGAAGACAGGAGTAGAACACCAAATAGAATTGATGGCTCCGTTGCCTTGTTCACCAAAGGCTCAACCATTGGCACAACACAAGCAACAAGTAGCTGTGTCAGAATTTCACCAATTGCGCGAAGAGTGGATTTGTAGGACAAATTCCAATTTTGCTTCCCCAATAGTGGTAGTTCCCAAACCTGAACCGGATGAATGGAGGGTTTGTGGGAATTATCGTCTATTAAACTCAGTGACGAAGGGTGATTCTTATCCTCTGCCTAATCAGAGTACCTCACTCCAAGATATAATGTGATATGAGGTTTATTCAACTTTAGATCTCCAGAAAGCGTACTATCAGATACCAATGGATGAAAGTTCGATACCACTCACCGAAGTCAGATTTCCAGGAGGGGGATCCACGAATTTCTTCGAATGCCTTTGGGTTTGAAAATTACCAATCAGACATTTCAGCGTTTGGCTGAAGAAATCCTTCAGAATTGTCCATTTGCAAGGGTATATGTAGACGACATAATAATTTTAGTCGCTCACGAAATGAAAATCGTACGCATTTGGAAACGGTTTTGACCAGGCTGGAACAATATGTATTAGTGATCAAACCTAATAAGAGTAATATCGGTTGCTCTTGAGTTAAATACCTTGGTCATATACTTTCCAAAGACGGAATTAAACTTTCTGGAAGATAAGATCCAAGCTATAAAGGACGTAACAGAACCCCGAACCGTACGCCAGCTGCGAAGGTTCTTGGGTATGATCAGTTATTATCGTCGATTCATTCCCGGTCTAGCCGGAATTCTTTGATCGTTAGCACGCCATCTCACTAGTGAAAAGATCACGATCAAGAAGTCTTGGCCTATAAACTTGAGTCCAGAAGACCGAGAAAAATTCCAAAAGGCCAAGGAAATGTTAAGTGACATAACCACATTAGCACCTGTAGATTGGGGGAAACCTTTCGAGCTAATCACAGATGCCTCAGATGTTGCAATAGGGGCAGTGCTACAGCAAAGAGATCAGAACATAGTAAGACCGATTGGGTTTTATAGCCGTAAGCTTAATGATCGAGAGAAACGTTATGATACGTATGGCAAAGAGCTTCTAGCAGTGTATGCCGCAGTGCTACACTTCGAGCATTACTTAGATGGTCATAAGTTTAAGTTATTGACCGATCATAAGCCGTTGATCAGCATACTTGGTAAAACAGCTGGACTTAATTACTCTCGTAGAGTAAATTCCCAAATAACACGGTTAGCAGAGTTCGATTTCACGGTGTCTCATATTGCTGGTAAGGAGAATGTGGTGGCCGATGCACTTAGCCGACCGAATGAAGCAGATGTCGAGCTGATATTTCAAGGTCCATTAAAACATTTAGATGAATCAATGAACGATTTCGTTAGTCAAATCGAGGAAGCGCAAGGATCGGATCCCTTTACATTAGTATTATCCAAAAGACCAGGATATGTTCGTAAGCTCATAAGTGGCAAGTGGTTGTTATGCGAAACGTCCAGAAGTCAACCACGACCATATGTGCCGTTGGAGTTACGGGCCAAGATTATCCAAGTGTTACATGACATGGGTCATCTTTCCATTAAAGCCACCATTCGATTGATTAACGACAGATACGTATGGCCGCACATGTCTAAAGACATACGGGTATGGGTAAGAGCCTGTGCCAAGTGTCAAACGTGTAAGGTGTAGAGGCATACCAGAACCGAGATACAGAATATTGGGATACCAATTGAACGGTTCAGACACGTACATATAGACATTGTCAAAATGCCTGAGGTTAATGGCCACAACTATTTTCTAACTATGGTAGATCGATTTAGTCGCTAATTCGATGTGGTAACTTTAAAAGTTTTGACAGCACAAGAAGTCTTGTTCGCGTTTCTACATAATTGGATATCGCCTTATGGTGTACCAGAAAAGGTCACTAGTGATCGTGGTAGTCAATTTATGCCCGAATTTTTCGTAAGAGCTCTCAATATCATGGGAACCACTGTATTGCATACTAGTGCGTACAACCCACGAGCGAATGGGATGGTAGAAAGACTGCATCGTGAACTGAAAGCTGCATTAAGGTGTACTAGCGGAACAAGCTGGATACACTATATTCCTATAGTACTACTCGCCATGCGCAACAGTTATAGGGCACAATTATGTACTTCAATAGCAGAACTGGTTCATGGAGAACCATTAAGTTTGCCTGGAGATCTTCTAATAGAAACCTCAAGTAGTCTTGATTGGGCTTCTAGTTATGTAAATTGGTTCGTAGGAACACTTAGAGATAAGATGTGTCGTTTGGCTCCGACTAAGACTAGAAGAGCAAAATCCAAATGCTATGTGTCCTCTGATCTAAGATCGGCTTCGCATGTGTATGTATCTAATGAAAATAGGAAGAATTGCCTGACACCATTTTACAAAGAACCATATAAAGTCAAGAGGATGACTGACAAGAATGTCATCATAGAGATAAATGGCATTGAGGATTGTGTTACGTTTGATCGTTTCATTGCCCAGTTTATCTGGATAGACGGGATGACTGAATTAATAGATGCGTTGAATGACCTTCGTTCTATGGGCGACTCTGATGTGTGCAATCCCACCATATAGGCACATAACGAAATGCAGAACTCAGAAGACGCGTTGTCTAATATAGCAAAATCTTATTCTACCAGTTCACAGCATGAAAACTGTTTGGCTATACCAGATGATACGGAAGAACCAGTTTCAACTGTACTGGGCGCGATGCCGACTTCAGGGGCGCCATTGTGCACAACTCGTTCTGGAAGTGTGCAACGTCAGCCGAAGAATCATGATTACGTTTATTACTAGCCGTCTTTTTTTGAGAAGGTGGTGTATGTGGAGGAAGATAAATCCTCCGCAAAAATTGAAGTTACAATAACTTATAAAATTAAACCACCTTGGCTGATTGTAACGAATTTTATTTAAAAAGTATTTCTTCTTTTATTTTCCAGAACTTTCTTTGATAAAACACTTGACTTTGAATTGTGCGCCATTTTTGAGTTTTCGAGCGTCACGGTCCTCGACTGGTTGTATCTTCCTTTGGTCTGCTGCAATTATCACATTTTCTTCATTAAAGACGTTCTGGAACAGGTAATTTAATAATTCTGTTGTTCACGTATATCTCCTTCCAGATTTATTTGTTTGGGTGTTTTGAACGAGACAGGTTTCACATCCCGATTTGCCTACCATTAAGTGTCATTTTAATAATTAAACTTCATAGATATGGATGCTGATCTTAAATTTGAGGACACTAGCAAGTTAGTGCAAGATATTGCAGGTTTTTATTTAGCAGATGCAAATGAAAATATAAGCAGATTCTACTGTAAATTTTAGGACTACAAGCGATCTGGCATCTATGGGGTTCTCAGACACGAATAGGTTAAGAGCCTCTACAGTACTATGTTTGCAAAATGCTTTAGGGTAGTAAACGATCGAATCGTCCAAGGCCAGCTATTGTGAAATTATCAAAACGCCCAACAAATATGCAAATTGAGTCCATCAACAAAAAGAAAGATGAGAGTCTGAGTTTTCGCAGCATTTTTATTGGCCGGGACAAAACGTTTCTCCAACGAAAGTTGGCTAAAGCAAAAAAGTTAATAAGCAACCAGGAACGGAAGCTGCTAACCACTGATCAAGCAACCTCTGAGACTGCAACATCAAAAAACGATGTTTCATTAATAAATATTGTGGACAGCGGGGGGAGAGGAAGAATGGCCTCAAAACCTGGGAAACGCATAATATAGAAGCCAGCAAAGCTGAATCAGTAAAAGTTGATTATTGTTTAGATAAGTCGTGTTCCACATTTACCTTATTTTATGCTAACTTTCGAAGTGTTAGGAACAAAAACATTTTGTTTTGTAATTTTATAATAAGTAATGATTTTGATTTTATAATTTTATCTGAAACCTGGCTTAATAATGACATAGAAAACCATGAATTTGATATTCCTCACTATTCTTTATTTAGAAAAGACAGATCGCTGGATAAAAGAGGTGGAGGAGTACTCATTTATAGTAAATCTGTATTTAAGGCGAAAATTCTACATACTAGTGATGATAATGCTATCATTGATTTCTTATCTATACAATTTGAGAATCTGATCTTAACAGCGGTTTATAGACCGCCGTATGCTACTTTATTTGATGATCAAACATTTACCAATTCTTTTCAATCTATCTTTGACTGCCATGGCTATAATGTAGTGGTAGGTGACTTTAATAAGTTACAGGACTGTGAAATAACCAATTTTTTTTCTAACCATGATCTCAAGCAGATTATAAATGAATCAACTAGAGGTTCGCAATGCTTAGATCATGTATACTTAGAAACTGAAATGGTGAAATCGTACAGTTATGATGTTGTTAATTATTTCAAAGAATTGGATCACAAACAAATTATTCTACAATGGAACATCTTGAGTAGCAAAACACAGAAACTAAATTTTGAAAATGCACACGTGCACTGTTCCAGAATCAACTGGAATCTATTTAGAGAATTAAGCTTACTGATTGATTACGGAAGTTTTTATTTCTTAAACACTGACGAGTTTGTTTCTTCTGCTTCATCGTTATTATCTATTTTATTTCAGGCATCTACGTTTACGGACATTATACCGAAACGAATTAATAGGAAATTGTGTAAACTAAGAATTAAACGAGATAATATAATAAAGTGTAGTCTTATCAATAGTATTAAACAAATGAGGTTAGATCTCATTGATAACGAAATTAATTCATCACTGCTGATAATTCGGCAAAGATCAGAACGAATTATTTTGGCCAAAATGAAGAGTAATCCTAGACTAGGATACAAACTCCTCACAGATTATAGTAAATATAAGGAAAAGTTAAAGCTTATATTACCTGTGGATAAAACTGAGCACGAATTTCTCTGTGAATTGGATGATGTTTTTGGCAATTTGATATGTAATCCACAGAATGAAAGAAATCTTATGGAAATACCTGATCCTTTGGGAGACCAGGAATCAGGACTTGTTATTGACAGTGATGAATTGATAAAATTGATGTTAAAAATCAAATCAAAAAACAAAAAGATCACCTTGGTATTTCGATTGATAATCTGATTCAATTACCCTTAACATTTAGGAATGTGCTCTGCAACTTTATAAATAGAATTTTGAAGAATGGGAAATTACCAATCGATATATTAACGATAGTAGCAAAGCCGTTGCCAAAAGTTAGTAAG
>JAQBSW010004561.1:0-67717 GCA_029291075.1 Eudiplozoon nipponicum
GTTTGTTCTTGACTGGATACATGAAGTATAATTTCCGTTCATGCATACTTTATTTTATCCTTCTGGACATATTTGAAGTAATTTGTTACTAGGTGCGCAACACCTAATACATAATTGCATATATATATACATATATTACATATATATTACATAAAACAACAAGCACCTGACCTTAATATTCAAAAGTTTCATCAACATGATATTCTTATCGACTGGCCAAGAATAACAAAATTCAACAACAATCTACTAGTATCCAGTCAAGAACAAACAGGCCCTCGACTAGAATCAACAAACATACAATCGGATTGGCAACAAACTGAAGTGGAAATAACAGAGGCGCATACGGTGACAGAAGTCTCCAAACAATATGAGCGTTTAACACTGCAATCCACACTGGCGCTGTTACCATGTGGAAATTATAAATTTGCGCAACAAGGTGAAACGATCAACTACACTGGGAAAAATAGCACTCGTACATGTAACAGTGAACAATGCGCACAAATGGTTAATTCTCAAGCCATCAAAACAATAATGACCAGATCTCAGACATCACTTTGCAATACTGCGAGAATGACCTTTACATGCAAACACGCATACACACAAACACAAACGCATACACACTCACCAACTAGCCAAAACAAGAAACAGAAGTAAAAACGAGTCAGATTTGTTACCACTAGCATAATCAATTGAAAACCCAAAATGTATAAATATGTATGATTGTATAAGAGATGATTAGTATTCACGAAATAAATGGCCTTTATCCACTTTGTTATTAATGTGTTCTTTCTAATTATATATATATATATATATATATATATAATATATATATATATATATAATATATATATATATATATATATATATATATATATATATATATCTCAATTTCAAATAGTCATATCGTTGTTGCAGCCTTTGAAGAATACTTTGGTCGTGATTTACATTTTCCAGAGAGAAAATCGTTGCGTTTAAATTGTACAATCATCACAATATTCATTATTGAAACTGAATTAGGTCGGTATTCAATGATACATTTTAAAAATTGTCTAACAATATAATTTATGTTTTATTGGATGAGATTTTTAATGAGAAATTTGGAGCTTTTAATTATATAATTCATTATTTAATTGCGAAAAAATAATTTCTATTTTAGAAAGAAAACGTTGAATTGAAACATGCTTGGAATCCTAATCTACCTGACAGTATGAATAATCTTTCAATAAAAAACTCACGTGAGCTAAATTCAAAAAAAAAATTTCTTGATTACCAAGTATTTTATTTTTATAATATGGCTCATTGCTAGTCTTGACGTAAAATCAAGTTTTATTTCAGTTAAACCGTTTTTGTTGCTTTAATATTACTTTACCGAAAATCTTAGCGACAACCTGTAAAGCTCATCGTAAATATAGGAATTAGATTTGAAGTTTTTGACTAAAATTCGTAAATCAGATATTTTAGTGTGTACTTTACCATTTTTAAAACAATAGACAAAATTAAAAAATTAATGGTTGTTTGGATGATGGTAACAATTCTTTGAATCAAGTTTGCGAGCTTGAAGTAAACATTAATCCCAATCTATTGAACTAGTCTTCGAAAAACATATGAAAACTACCACCAATCACACGTACTGACGCAGTTAGACCTTCAATGGTCATCATCGGATTATGACAGCAAACTGAATAGCGAGGATCAAATTGCAACGCATATATATTGTGTGGAAAATAAGATGCGCGGCTCTCGTCTCTAGCAGTCTCGCATAAATTGTACTTCACTGGAAATGTCGGCTGCACACTTTTTATGCACATAGTATTTGTAAAAGTATGCAATGATTTAGTCATGTTGCTTCAATCTTGGTTCCTCAAATCCAATGTTAACACATACAAAATATATATATATATATATATATATATATATATATATATGTGTGTGTGTGTGTGTGTGTGTGTCGAAAAGCTGTAAACAGTTAATGCTCTTGTGATTGCACATCTGCCTGTCGAGACTCATCAGTAGGAGCCGGTATTACGCCCTTTTAACCACTATATATTTTGGCCGGCGTGTGGGATAGAAGGACGGCACATTCTTGACAAAAGGGTAATACCGGCTCCTACTGATGAGTCGCCAGTAAGCACGAAACGAATGTGCATGAGATTATACTTTCCGTTCATGCTGTCTTTTTGATTTATCCTCTTGGTCACAACTGAACTAATTTGTTACTAGGTTCGCAAAACCTAATACATACTTGCATATATATTAGTTCTTCGCAACAAACAGTATTTAATGTTCGTGACTGTATAGAAATTGTGCAACCGACATTTTCAGTCAAGTACAACGTATACGAGACCACTGGATGTGAGAGCCGCCTATCTAAGTTTGCCCGCAAAATTGATTTAAATAATTGTTACCACCACCCGCGGCATCTATGGTTGTTTAATATAAGATGATGTTTGTGCTATAACACCCGAATTTTATAAATTTTAATAAAAGCAATGAAGCTAATAGTTGGTAATACTTTCATTTTAGTTATCTAGTTTACCATTCGAAACAATCTTCTAATGTTTCTGGGTATTTGTTTGTATACTGATACAGTATTTAAACGTTCTCAAGGGCCGAAGTTATTTCTATTCACCGAGCCTTAGGATAATAGTCTTCCTTATTGCTCCTAAATCTAATAAAAATTGCACTTGTTTGTGTAAAAGTTTATGTAACCACAAACACAAAAAATAGGCAGAACTTGGCATTGGTAACTGAGTATGTAACTAATACAATTGGTTAAACTTTGCTAAATTACACTTTTTTCAATTTAAGCGATTCGATCGGACAAAGAGAAAATGGATCCGCGTCAAAAAATGCGAAATACTATGCTGCAAGTCACACAAACATCTAATCAATATTCGACACCATCGCAAAACCATGCAACACCTGTGTAAGTAATCAATCAACTTTGCAAGAATTTATCAATAAGTTCCTTATTGCTTCCACTCTTTTTTTTTAAGTTAATTATTGTCGAAAACAATTTCCGATTGTTTTATTGGTTTATCTGTTGCATCAATGGACATAGCTAAACTCTTCCCACTCTCCCGGACGAAAGTTAACATTATTTCACATACGCGTTTCATTACAACTAATATCTTATCATATGTAAATTAAAAGCTCTTTGAAAATCTGTACAGTGGCTATGATGCTTGATTTTTTGGCTAATTTACAAGAAATTTAATGGGTAAATAATATAACTGTTCATGCAGGATTACCAGTACATCTGAACATATAAGTCAATCTGGTTTAAATAAATGAGACTAACCCAGACAATATTGGGTATGGTGCGGATCATTCCATGTGGTAATGCTAATGCTCGAATAATTTACTTTGGTTTCAGATCGACCAACTGAAGAAGGCAGCCGAAATAATTTCGTAAAGGAAGAAAACTACGGGAAAAAGATTTACTGCGTTAGTCAAAACGCAGAACATGTAATTTCGATAAATCCGTTTTCGCAAATTTTTTTTCATTTCTGAAGACCGTTTTAGTATAACAAACTCGTTCAATTAATTAAGCATGTTTGCACACCTTGTCTTTATTTATATTAAAATGCCTTGTGTTCTACGTACATATCTAATGCAATTCATTATATGTTTAATTATAGATGCTAATCTGACATCATTAACTTCTAACAATTTCTAGTTCGTTTAATGGATCAACAAACGTTAATGTTATCGCTCCGGCATACATCTATAAGTGATTGATCTTACGTATATCACTCAAGATGAAGTTATACGCAGATAACATTAGTATTTGGTCATTCTAGCTCGAAGGAGTTACATGATGATGGAATTACTTAAAGTTATGTTGGGCGCAAAATATATTGAATCAAATTAGGACAAATGTTTTACACGCTTTATTTAATCTTTCAATTTCGATTGTACCATTTGTACAAATTATCTACAAATTTATTACTATATATATATATATATATATATATATATATATATATATATAATATAAATCCGCATTGCTAATTCGTTCATTTTTATTAAAACATTTTTTTCACGTAATATGGGATTAACATATGAAATGTTAATATTTCTCTGTTCATTTTTTATTGTAAAATAGCGTTAAAACTTCGTTAATTTGCATATCCAAAGATGCTAGCGCGGTTCTTATTAATGAGTTAATGAGCTTGATATAAACACCAATCCCATTATATATATATATATATATCTATATATATATATATATATATATATATATATATATATATATATACATTTATATAATGCTAAATGCTGGAAATAAACGCAATTCATTTCACAATGGCTTCTACATTATTAGGCATTTCTGAGTTTTATGAAATTGCCAAGAATTTCTTTCAAATATGCGCTGTGCAACATCTCGTGTTCTCCTTCAATCTAGTGGAACCGCTTTCGTATCGCTTTCGACCGCAGGCCTCCATTAACTATCCCAGATCTTACATTAGACATAGACACATTTACATTTATAAAATGATGTAGAATTCAGCACTAATGACTGTAAATGATTGGATTTTTACTGTCGGTAAAAACGAAGCACCTCATAATATAATAAATTATATCCCTTTATTAGACGGTTTTCAGTCTTAATAGGCAATTATCACTTGTAAATGAAGCTTCCGTGGCCGGAATTTAGACATTTAAAAAGAATTTGCTCAAAGTGGCGCAACTTGGTGACGTCGAAATGCGGTACATAACCTTAAATCAAATGTTTCTAGAGTCTAATATAGGGCACGGCAATTCTGGCAAATACCGTTAATTGTCCAATAAGGACGAGACCCATCTAGTCTTTTCGTTCGTATAATTTAAAAATGCCAAGCTTATCCAGTACACTCCATAAACTGTAACACAGTTCCCATAATTAATGTAACGATCCTGATATAAACACCTGACTATATTTAAGTAGTACAAATTTCAGACGTAGTGTTAGACGTTGTGCTACATGGCGTCCTCCAGCACCCGGACAACGGTGGTTTTAAATAGATCATGTAGCAATTAGTTATAGATGGTGTGGTTGCATCCAGGGTTGTCGCTCTATTTGGAACACTTATGTCGACTCGGACCATGCACTTATTCGTTGTAGATTTGCTCTAAATTTTCCGGCAAAATAATTAAGAATAAACCCCAAATTGATGTAGGCAAACTCGAACAACCGTCCTTCCGACAAAACTATGAAAATATTCTAAAGGCTAATCTAACTGGTCTGAATAGCGAAAATCCGAATATACTTTGGTCCAAGATAAATTCCACTATGCACAATGCAGGTACTACTGTATGTGGCATAGCAGGCCCCCGTAGAAATAATCACTGGCTCTCTGTAAAATCTATGGTGATTCTCGAAATAAGGCGCCCAATTCCACCTAGCTCGACTCATAATAATACCCGTCGCAATATAAGACGCCAACTTAAACGCAGTCTAAAAGGCGATCTCGAAAACTTTCGGAACAGAAAGGCTGAAGAAATGGAAGTAGCTTTCGCGTCAGGTAATAGTCGCTGTTTGTTCCAACTTATCCGCGCAATAGGCCCGAGAAAATTAAAAGTAAGTGAAACTATAAATGATAGTAACAACGCATTAATAACCGATAAAATAAGTCGTCTTGACAGGTGGGCTGAACACTTTAGAGATCAATTTTCTTGGCCACCCGTGTCAGTTCCGCTTCCCGAAAGCATGTCTGCATCAACAGTGTGGAATGTTAGTCCCGAAGAATCATCAGAGTTAGAAGTACGCGATGCAATCCTATCTCTTAAGCGCCGCAAAGCCGCCGGCCCCGATGATCTACTTCCGGGATTGTTTAAGGATGGTGGCGATATAATTTCAGGAGCGTTGACCAAACTTTTCATACTATATGGAATAAGGAAAACCGTACCACTTGACTGAAATGAGTCGACCATCATTCCCATCTTCAAAAAAGGCAATCGCAATTCGTGCGATAACCATCGTGGTATAAGTTTGACTCCGGTCGTATCAAGGTTATTTGCTTCGATTATCATACGTCGTCTTAGCGCTTCACGTGAATCACAAACAAGAGAAGAACAGGCCGGATTCTGCGCAGGACGAGGTTGTATAGATAATATTTTTACGTTAAGGCAAGTTCTCGAACAGAGACATTTATATCACCGTCTCACAATAGTCGTCTTTCTAGACTTCAAGAGTGCATTTGATTCTGTGGATCGCAATGTTTTATTCCATATCTTGTCGAAAAGCGGTGTGCCCACTAAATTTGTTAATAATATACGAGCTCTCTACACAAATACTTCTGGTCGCGTTAAGGTGTACAACGAATTAACGCATAACTTTACAACCAGCAGTGGTGTTCGTCAAGGTTGTCCACTTTCTCCATTTTTGTTTAATTTTGTAATCGATGCTATTATGAACAACACTCTCCCACACATTCAAGACGCTGGAGTTGAAGTTCTCTCGGGAGATAAACTAGTCGATCTTGACTATGCGGACGATATCGTACTATTATTCGACAATCAGCATGCTGCCCAGGCCACCTTGAATAGATTAACAGACGTTGTTCCGTCTTTCGGTATGAAATTCGCACCCTCTAAATGTAAGATACTGTTACAGGATCACCCACCACTCACTCCAACGTTGCGACTGCAGAATGAAGATCTAGACATAGTTGACAGGTTTATATATATCTTTGGAGCTCTATCAATAACGTAGGCAATATGTCCGACGAGGTGAGAATACGGATCGCGAAAGCTAGAGTAGCTTTCTTGAACCTTCGTCATTTATGGAGAAACGCCAATATTTCACTTTGCCTTAACGGTCGTGTTTACAATGCATCTGTACGCGCAGTCTTACTATACGCTAGTGAAACTTGGACCCTTAGAGTTGATGATCTGAGACGCTTACTGGTATTCGATCATCGTTGTTTGAGAAGTATAGCACATGTTGGTTACCAACAACGAATAACTAACGTTGACAGCCGTAGACGTTTGTTTGGATCTGCCAATAATTGCTCCTCGTTAGAAAAACAAATAAGGCTCCATCAACTTCGTTGGCTCGGTCACGTTTTGCGTATGCCCTCATTTCGATTGCCCAATAGAGCTCTGTTCTCTCATCCAGCACCAAATTGGCGTAAGAAACAAGGTGGGCAGATTTTGACATGGCAGAAACAATTAAAGTCACTTACATCCAAATTGGTTAGTATAGGACCCACTCGTCTGCCGGAATGGGGTCCTCGTGTGCATCACAGTTCTTGGTTAGAAACCCTTAGCGCTATGGCATCGAATCGAGCTCAGTGGCGATCTTGTTGCAGATTTCTAGAAGAATCCATCTTCGTAACTTTCTTTTCTTAGTAGGGCAAAGATAGCTGCGAGGTTTGGTTTGTTTATGACGTGATACGAGTGAAATCCGCAAGGAGAAGATATATTGCTGATGTCCTTGCTCGAATGCTAACTTGGCCATAATGGTGTTGTGGAGATGTTTAGTTTGCCTCATTTCTGTGAGTTATCTGATTAATTTACTCACTTGTTGAGGTATTTCATACTCTCTCTCGTAAATCTCATCAATATTTTAAGATGTATTTGTTGTCTCAATGCTGTCCTTTTTGTTTCAGGATTTGACCGCATTTCGCTTGTGCGGGACAATTGGTAGCACTCATAGGTCGGTAAAATCTTGAACTTTCTTCATCTTCAGATGATGTAATTTTTGGCCTCAATTGATGGGTTCTCACTTGTCCCTTCTTCTTTAAGCCTTCAATTAGCTGATTGTCTGAAAATGACGTTGGATCAACAATGGAAAATCTTGATCCAACGTCATTTTTGAACAATCAACTAATTGAGGCCAAAGAAGGGACAGGTGAACCCATCAATTGAGACCAAGACATCATCTGAATGAGGAGTTCAGATTTTACCGACTAATTAGCACCAATTGTCCCGCACAAGCAAAATGCGGTCAAATCCGAAATCTCAATAATAATTTGTCTAAATTCACATATACTTTTTTCACTCCTTATGGTTATATGGCAGTGAAACATTAGTCACTTGACTTTTGTGTGGCTGGACATGATGATGATGAAGTTCATACCTTTGTCAGTATAAACTAAGTAATTTTTAGTGTCGAAAAGGCAATTCATACAGTAGATCGGTTTCGTCCCTATTGGGAACTCATCAAGTACTTGCCAGAATTTGCTGCTGGCAGGTAATTATAAGGCAAAAAGTTAATCCCTTCACAGTTTTATCAATTGCAATTGTGTTTTCGACTCCGCCATCACTAAAGACTGGTTTATGGTAAATTTTTCTAATTAATTTACCATTAGTTAATTTATTTAATAGTACACCTAAGAAAGGCAGACAATCACCTTTCTCATGCTCTGACGTAAAAACCGATAATCTTATGCGCTTTGTTGAATCTCTGAAGCAATATTTCTTGATTGTCGACATCAAATATTATTTACTAATATACATGCGCAAGTTGTTGATCAACTTACGTTGGCCGATCGGCCAGACGGTTAATTACTCGAAGAAGAGAACATTGCAACTTAAACACCTGTTTTAAATCAAACGTTGAACACACGTCTGCAATTGAGCAACACACGTATGTTTTCTAGACGTAGCATGTAAAATAATTACTAAATGCAATAACAGCATACAAAGCTTTATGCTTAAACAAATTCCAGCCGCATTTATGCAAGCAGAAGAAACATGTCTGGGCATTGGCCTTAAACTGGATGTGATGCACGCAATTGATTGGTTGTTCCCTTATTTCACGCTCTCTCTTATTTTACATTTTCCTATCTTGGTTTGCCTTTAAATTTATATGTATAAAGATGTTTACTTGTAGATATTTGAGAAAAAAATTAAAAGAAGCAGTTCTTGTATATGACAAAATCTATTTTTGTTTTTGCACATTGAAAAGGTATTATGAATTCTATTAAAGCTCGCAATTAAAAAGAGAAAATATATATATATATATATATATATATATAAATAGATGCGCATAACATAATGTTTATTTCTAGGCTTACTATGGTTCATTCAGAAGCCTATTTTAGACTTTCAGATCATAAATTATGTTAAAATTTGATGCTAAATAGGTAATGCAATTAAACAAACAACGATGGCACGATAGGTGGTAACATTTCGTTGAATCAAGTTTGCGAGCTTGAAGTAAACACCAATTCCTTTGTATTTAACCAGTCGTCGAAAAATATAGCAAAACGAAAGATTGAATACAATGAGATTGGTGTTTACTTCAAGCTCGCAAACTTGATTTAAAGAAAAATCGATGTTGCTTGAAAACCCCATCAACGATGCATATTAGGTATAATGCAAACAGCAGAAAAGTAGTATGTCCGCTGAGAAATAAAAATGGAGCCGAAACATAGTGTTTAGAGATAATTTTGCTGAGCACAGAAACTGGTCCTTGTCAAAATAAAGTAAACAAATATAATAAGAAGGTTAAAATATTTTTTGTATGCACTTGTGACTGTATTTTGGCTAGTAGATTAGGGTTAATGCGCGGTTAAGGCTCCTCATACTAGGTAGGCTAATGCAAAGCGACCGGACTAACGCAGTCTCCAGCGAGCAACAAAGAAGGCCATCTAGCGTTTATTTGCAGCCATTACACGACTATGCATCGTTAAGAAGCGGATAATTGTGCCCGTGTAACGATATTTAATGTTATTTCAGCATTACAGGTAAAAATATGGTCATAATACGCAACCATTTTTTTCTATTTTAATAACGATAATTGTGATTAAAAGAAGTTTCGATCTATTGTAAAAATTCATTGTCAATTTAAATAAATGCGAAGCAGTATATTAAAACTTACCTTACAACAGAATCTATGGCAATTGCTCAATATACGACTTTTAAATCGAGTAATATCATTGCTGTAAAATTAAATCCACGCCCATATTTCTTTTTTAGTAGAAACGAATTCCATTCGCCAGCTGTAAGAGAAATGTCTCTACCAACTGAACCGTTATACGCTCAAAATTATTTGACCTCTGCACAAACACCAATGGCTCCTTCCCCACCACTTAGCAATCAACCAATGGAATGGCCAAAAGAAATTCCTGGCCTCACCGCAGTCCTCGGCTATAATGCGCTGGCAACCGACCCCGCTGCCATTCAACCATTCAATTTGGTCTCTACAGGTTTGTTGAACCAGGTGCTGCCTCGTCCGACTGCATGGACAAATGATGCGCTACAGTTGTGTCGAGCGTGCGGCTCTCGTGTGCCAGTCAACTCCAAGTATTGCTTGGCCTGTGAGACGCCATTACAGTCGGTTCTTACAAATGGCCAGCAGTATGCAATAAACAGCAATGCAGCTGGGGTTAGATACTACTTTTATTAATACCTATCACCTCAAGCAGGCTTTCGCCATCCGCCTTCCCGAATATGTTGTGTTAGATGGCTTGCATAATACAATCGATTTATTATTTTCCATTAAATTGCATATTATTACGAAACCACATACAGACCATTTTTTGAGGTGCAATTTGAAGACATATGAAATTGATGTGACCAACTAAACTTGAAATTTTTAAAAATATTTATGAATTGTTTTCGTTCATGTAAAATTTTATCAAGTTAATTAAACGTATGCTAAATATATGAAATAAAACGGTCTAAAATTGATTTTTATACAAATTTTAACAGGTGCTCAGTGCACACTGCAGGCCGTAGTTTCCTATTACTAAAGATGCGAAATCATTCGCATTTTAAAAGAAATACAGCTTGCAAACGGAGAAACGTTTCTACAATATCTGAACTGATTGTTTGTTAGAATTAAAATTCAAATCAAGCGGATTTTCGACGGTTTTTTAATTAGGAAAAAGTAAAAAAATTACGCACGTCGTAAGTTGTTATTTGTGATGTTCTTAATATTTACCAAAATAACCAAAAGATGTTCAATGGTGATTTGAATATAATTTTACGTTTTGGTGAAATTCGCACACCTCGAAACCCAAAGTGTTGGTATCATGTGCCTGCCCGGCAACCATAGTTCTTTAAATCAAGTTTGCGAGCTTTAAGTAAACACCAATCCCATTGTATTTAAGCAGTCGTCGAACAACATAACAAAACTACCGCCAGCCGCAACGCACTGCGAGTTTCGACCTTTCATGATCATTCATCAGCGTACGATGGCAAACTGACTATCGAGGATCAAACCGCATTGAATATATATAGAAATCAAATTTGATCCTCGATAGTCAGTTTGCCGTCGTACTCTGATGATGATCATGGAAGGTCGAAACGCGTCAGTGCGTTGCGGCTGGCGGTAGTTTTGTTATGTTGTTCGACGACTGGTTAAATACAATGGGATTGGTGTTTACTTCAAGCACGCAATCTTGATTTAAAGAATTGTTACCACCACCCGCGCAATCAATTATTGTTAAATTTTATTGGCAACCATAGTGTTGGTATCAGGTACGGAAAATACAGCGATATTGTTGGACGATATAGAGGCTCGAAAGTATATATATATATATATATATATATATATATATATATATATATATATATATATAGTGAGTTGGCTTTGAAGTCGCATTGTCGAGGACTTTATATGAAGTTAGCTTCACTACTGCAGGACTACACAGGAGATTTTACCGTTCTAACTGCGCCGTAACGTTTATTGCTAAATGTGTAGTGACGGAACGAGAGCAAGCGTGCCAGACGCGAACGGCAAGTTTCGGCTGCTGAAGGAAACTTTGGCCACTGGCATCTGGGCAGATAGTGCTCATCAGCCTTGGTTTACAGACTATCTATGAGAAGGAAAACTCCGAATACAAACCATCCAAACTAGGAATGGGCGACCTGGTGTACTCTTGCTGTCCACATATAACCATGAACCACTTATGTGATTATATGGCAGTTAAACATTAGTCACTTTTGGCATTTGTATAGCTCTGCAAGATTATGATTTATAGTGGGTAAGGGGCGTAATACCGAATCCTACCGGTGAGTCGCCAGTAAGGTCGAAACGAATATGCACATGAGGTTATAATTTTCGTTCATGCATACTTTATTTTATCCTTCTGGACATATTTGAAGTAATTTGTTACTAGGTGCGCATACACCTATAGTACATATATATATATATATATATACACATATTACATATATATTATTCTTTTGAAATGCGAGCTTTAATAAAATTCATTGTACCCTTCTTGTGTGCAAAAACAAAAAGAAATTTTATCAGATATAAGAAAATTTTCTTTCTCATGGTCTTCTCAAATATCTACTCATGAACATATCTTTATATATAAATTGGAAAGCAAAACAAGATAGAAATATGTGAACAAAGACGAGTGTGAAAAATAGAAACCAATCAAATTGCGTGCGTCACATCCAGTTCAAGCTCAATGCTTGTACGTGCTTCTTCTGCTTACATAAATCCGGCTGCAATTTGTTTATCCATAAGGCTTCGTATGTGGCTAGCTCCCTTTTGTTTTTGCATTTAGTAATTACTTTGAATGCTACGTCTGGAGAACATACGTGCGTTGTTTCGATGATGTGTTGCGCAATAGCAGACGTGTATTCATCATTTGATTTAAAACAGGCGTTCAAGTTGCAATGTTCTCTCATTCGAGTAATTAACCGTCTGGTCGATCGGCCTACGTAAGTTGATCGACAACTTGCGCATGTATATTGGTAAATAATATTTGATATCGACATTAACGGCTGTTTCTCTTTGATTGCTGGTAAAGGCAAGTGTGTTACCCTAAATAACACTCGTAGTTTGGCTGCATTAAATGTGCGTGTTAATGCTGCTTCAACTTTCTTTTGTGCCATTCGGGAAACTGCATCCCCCTTAAATGGGATGTTTAGGTAGACTGCTTTCTTTTCTGGCCCATAATACGTCTGTTTCTGGTTAACTCCCCTTTTAATAATTGATTCAATTAATTGTCTGGGATAGCCATTAGACATTAAATCGTTAATTGCTTTATTATATTCATTTTCTTTAGAATCTTGACTAACCAACCTGTCAATTCTTGAAAAGCAACCACGAACTGTTGATAATTTATATTGAAATGGCACAAAACTGCTGTAATGCAAATACTGTGCAGACCATGTTGGTTTATGGTAAATTGTTCTGTCTAATTTACCATTAGTTTCTTTCTTTAGTAGTACATCTAGGAAAGGCAGACAGTCATCTTTCTCGTGCTCTGACGTGAAGCCGATATTCTTATGTGCTTTGTTGAAACTTTGAAGCAATGTTCGTGATTGCGACCTGTTCTTAAGTACAAGAAATATATCATCGACGTACCGTATATATTGAGCACATTTACTTATGTCACTCTTTAATGAAAAATCTCAGCCAAAACTGGAGATAAGGGCTTCCCATTGCGACACCATCAGTCTGTTTGTAGATGCTTCCATTAAAACGAAATCGTGCGTCTTTCGTGCATAGTAAGATAAGCTTGCGTAGAGTTTGACCTGGCACCGGCGATGGTAATATATCGTGTTCTACCGCTTTGACTATAATGTCAATGGTTTCATCAATTGGAACATTTGTAAACAAAGACGTAACATCAAAAGATACCATAATCTTGTTTTTAACATTTATATCTTGAATTTTGTTTACAAACTCAAACGAATCGGCAACCGAATAATTACCTAGTAGTTTACGTAATGGTTCAAGTAAACGAACATATATATTACATAAAACAACAAGCACCTGACATTAATATTCAAAAGTTTCATCAACATGATATTCTTATAGACTGGCCAAGAATAACAAAATTCAACAACAATCTACTAGTATCCAGCCAAGAACAAACAGGCCCTCGACTAGAATCAACAAACATACAATCGGATTGGCAACAAACTGAAGTGGAAATAACAGAGGCGCATACGGTGACAGAAGTTTCCAAACAATATGAGCGTTTAACACTGCAATCCACACTGGCGCTGTTACCATGTGGAAATTATAAATTTGCGCAACAAGGTGAAACGATCAACTACACTGGGAAAAATAGCACTCGTACATGTAACAGTGAACAATGCGCACAAATGGTTAATTCTCAAGCCATCAAAACAATAAGGACCAGATCTCAGACATCACTTTGCAATACTGCAAGAATGACCTTTACATGCAAACACGCATACACAGAAACACAAACGCATACACACTTACCAACTAGCCAAAACAAGAAACAGAAGTAAAAACGAGTCAGATTTGTTACCACTAGCATAATCAATTGAAAACCCAAAATGTATAAATATGTATGATTGTATAAGAGATGATTAGTATTCACGAAATAAATGGCCTTTATCCACTTTGTTATTAATGTGTTCTTTCTTCCTAATTATATATATATATATATATATATATATATATATATATTTAGCTCTCCGCAGCAAACAGTGTCTAACTGCTAAAATGGATAGAATGTGTTTAGTTCAACTTAAAAACTTTAGCTTTTCAAAATTTACTATATTTAATAAACAGATTTTTTAATCGGGTTGAGCCCAGGCGAAATGACATTTGGCTTTTTAAACCGAATGCATATTGCTTATTAATAATTAATTATCATTTTGTTTGTTAACTCAAAAAGGCTCAGCAACGACGTGTCTGCACTATCTGTGGAAGTTTGAATCCAGTGCACCTACGATCCTGCCTCACGTGTGAGGCGTTACTGCCGGCATCGGTCTCCGCTCTGCTCGAGGCTCAACTGCCTTCCAGCACCGCGGCTGCGTCGCAGCGAGCCTATGCTTCAGCAAATCCTTTTGTAAGCACTCATGAGGCCTCGTTTATTTATTTGATATATAGTCTAGGATCAAAATTGTGACTTCGTATCAGAAACTTGGACTTGATGTTTTCACCTGTAACTTTTTAATGTCTAAAGTTACATACTCAACTTTATTGCAGATAACATTTGACTCATTATGAAAATCCTTCCTATTAATTATTAAATAAAAAGAAATTTTTTGTCAAATTTGATATATTTAGCGGACTTTTTATTATAATTTTGTACAAATACTATTCTCCCTAAAAAGCAATTTTTTACTGTTAATATTTCAACATTCCGGAGTTTATGTTTTCAATTTTGCTTAAATATAATCTCGATGCTAATATTATTTATTAGCGCTTTTTATATGCTATTCATAACCGAATTTTAAAGGTAATTTTTTATGAAGTTAATAGTTTAGAATTTAACATCAATCTTAAATTTATTGTTCAACGCCAGTTGAGCCACCACTTCGTGATTTGTCAGCCATTTGTTAAATCGCCCTTGCACCCTGGCATCCGTAATTAATTTGAAGTTCCTCCGGACATTGCTCTAGCTCTACTTATTTAGTTACTACTGCTTTCAAGCTGAAAATTTAAGAAGTCAAGAAGAGTGTAAGTAATAATTTTGATACGGACTTCGAATGAGTAATAACCAAAGACCACTTCATATAATTTTTGAAGTTCCTAATTCTGATTGGCCAATTTCCTATTGACATTAAGCTATTAAGAAATTAAACTCACACCTAAAATACACCTAATATTGGAATAATTAGTTAATTTTTCATTTAATAATTACAAATGTAACAAATTTATATTATAATTCCAATTTAACCCAGCAATCATTGCTATATCTATTAGCAGCGCTGCAAGTATATTAACTTCATATATTTGTACTAAAGAATAACATTTAAAAGACAATTTTGCATCACTGCTTAGATAGAACGTCGCGATATCTAATTTCACTGACACAATTAAATTCATTATACCATTTGCACAACTTTATTCGTACAAACTGAAATATTTTATCTTCCCTGGTTTATCCACTGAACACAACGGGAATTTGAAAGCTGTTAATTAAATCGCAATATGTATGAAAAATGTAAAGTAAACTGTGCACGCGGCTCTCAAACCTAACAGTCGTACTTAACTAGAATGTCAACTCTACATTTTCTAACCAACTTCTAAAATATTTTAAAATGAGGCTCTACAAGACAATTATCGAACACTTCAATTCGTGTAACTGACGGTATTTTGCTTAAATAAGAATTATACTTTAAACAATAATTGATTGCGCGGGTGCTGGTAACAATCCTTTAAATCAAGTTTACGAGCTTGAAGTAAACACCAATCCCATTGTATTTAGCCAGTCGTCGAACAACATAACAAAACTACCGCCAGCCGCAACGCACTGACGCGTTTCGACCTTCCATGATCATCATCAGAGTACGACGGCAAACTGACTATCGAGGATCAAACCGCATTGAATATATATGGAAATCAAATTTGCCGTCGTACTCTGATGATGATCATGGAAGGTCGAAACGCGTCAGTGCGTTGCAGCTGGCGGTAGTTTTGTTATGTTGTTCGACGACTGCAATACAATGGGATTGGTGTTTACTTCAAGCTCGCAAACTTGATTTAAACAAAACATCCAGTAGACCGGTTTCTTTTTCTTATTTGAAACTCTTCACGTATTGTTCAGAATTTGCCGCGGACACGTTTCGAACCTGGGCACGTCTGCTTCATAATCTGTTGCTCTAACCACTGAGCCATCTTGCGGCAGTGAGCCACCTGGCTCAGTGGTTAGTATTGTGTCCAGCTCTACTGGTTGGGCCATGCACTCGGATATCGTCAGTGTTTATTATCAGTGCATCGTCCAGACGAGACTTAATTATGCCTAATTCTGCAGTTAAATTGTTCATTTGAGCAGTCAGTCCTTGAATCAACCTTTCTGACCCCTCAGAAGCCATATAGTAAAGGCACCACATATGCTTTATTTTTACTCAATTATATATAGTATTTTGCTCGCATAACGAGAATCGAGCACTGTTCACGTAAAAACTGAACAGTACGCGAAGAGTTCCTAATAAGGACGAAACCGGTCTGTTGGATGAATTTGAATGAAGATTTCTTTTGCGAATCTGGATTAATTGAAATTACCTGATTTGCGTTTTGGTTGAACTGCATTTTCTACATTTATCAATACTTAGTTTATACTGAAAAAATGTATGTATATAATGGGACTGGTGTTTATATCAAGATCGCAACCTTGATTTAAATAATTGTTATCACCGCCCGCGCAATCAATGTTCGTTTAATTAACTATTGTTTTTTTAAATGGTGTGAAAATGAACAGTTTCCGAGCAAAAACTGACTAGTCGAATAAATATTATTTTTTTACTCTCGTCAGATACCTTTCCGAATGAACATATACTCTAAATGAGAAATCGCGATTGCTGTTTAAATGATAAGAATACTTCTTTTTATTAGGCGTATTTTTCGGCTTCATGGTGGCTTACTTTTGGCAATGCGTTTGGATGCCATCGTTTGTTACACGAATGGTGATTAGACATCTTCAATTTACGTTAGCCTATTTGAAGTAAAGAACAATCGCCCATTTTGATAAACCAGCAACCCAACATACATGCCGCAACTAATTATGTGTGCCTTAACCTCTTTTGATCAAAATCAAAATTCGGCGTAATGATGCATAACAAGGATAAATCTGCATTTACTGCATAATTATTTAGGAAGCAGAAATTCATCTCTCACCTGCAGTAGCCGCGCATAATTTAGATTTTGCTGAAGTGAATTAAATTAACAAAATATAGCATAGGTACTTTCTTAAGTCCGGAAACATTATGCAAATACGTTATTTTGCTTGCTACGTTTACTTTAATTTCAATTGGAATGAAACCGTTCTTGCACAAATGAGCTATTGCAATTTTTGTTGACAGTCAATTCCAGATTCGAGTCTGAGTAGTTTAAATCAGAATCGCAGTGCTATAAACGAGGTCAACCAAGTACCGTCTATAAACAATGCAACTATGCACTATCCATCTAGACAGTTGTCTAACTGGTATCCAGAGTCGCCAGGCTTACTTGATAATGCCTCTATGATGTCGGCAAATGGAGTCAGTCTAGCAGATCTACAAATTGCGCAATCTATCTCAGAACCGCATAAGTTCAACGGCAATGGCAGAATACATGAGCACTGGGTCAGACAAGGTTTGTCCATATTTATTGTTGCATGCTGCACTTTCCTTTTGAGTGTATAGTTTTTTTCACTAATTGAAAGATTTGGACTGAACACCTTTCTAACTGTCTCATTTGATAGACTGTATCTAATTCGCTTATTGGGAGTTTTAGCAAGGTTACTATTGACTAGTCAATCTATTTGAATGAAACTACGCGTCTATAATGCGGTCTTAATATTTTCACACTAAATAGCTGAAATTTATGCATCCAGTTATTACGAAGTAAATTCTACATCCAAAACATATTTAGAGCTAGATACTGTGTGTGGCGGAGAACTAATATGTATGCAATTATATATAAGTTATTGTGCAACTAGTAACAAATTAGTTCAGTTGTGACCAGAACGATAAACCAAAGACAGTATGAACGGAAAGTATAATCTCATGCACATTCGTTTCATGCTTACTGGCGACACATTAGTAGGAGCCGGTATTACGCCGCTTTACCCACTAAATATATTCCGGTGAGGCGTGTGGGCAAAAAAGGACGGTATACGCTCTTATACGAGCGTTTAAACCTGTAATAGCGAAGCTAACATCATATAAAGTCTTCGAGAATGCTACTTCAACGATAACTCGCATTATGTAATATGTATACCGAGTCTGTAAACTAAGAATTGTATAGTGTAGAAAAGGCAATTCATCCAGTAGACCGTTTACGACCTTATTAGGAACTCATCATGTACTGCACAGATATTGCCGCGGACAGGGCTCGAACCTAGGCATTTCTGCTTTGGAATTTGGTGCTCTAACCACTGAGCTACCCTGCCGCACACTACACAAAATTTTCAATTATATTCTAAATAATATAATTTTGTTAGTCTTTTTCTTTTTTTACTATAGATTGAGTTCATAAGGCATCTATTTGGACACAAAACTCCAACTAACCGAGTTACATTAGTTAGTATATGACTAAAAATTGTGTGTAGTGTGCGGCAGGGTGGCTGATTGGTTAAAGCACCGGATTTTGAAGCAGACCTGCCAAGATTCGAGTCCTGTCCACGGCAAATTCTGGCCAGTACATGATAAGTTCGCAATAAGGACGAAACCGGTCTACTGGATGAATTGTCTTTTCTACACTATACAATTCTTAGATTTTACTGACATATTTATGTACTTATTGAGCAAGGTGTTTATATCAAGTTCGCCACCTTGTTTATTATGAATACGTACGGGATTACACTTTCCATCAGTGCTGTCTTATGTTTATCTTTCTGATCATATTTAAACTATTTTTTGCTAGGTACGCAATATTTAATGCACAACTATATATATATATATATATATATATATATATATATATATATATATATATATATTATTATTATTATTATTACTCGGAAACGCATATAGACACATACGTATATACACACACTTACTAATCAGCCCGAATAAGAAATAGTAGTAATTCCGAGTGAGACTATTAGCCGCCCACATAATGAAATAAAATATTGTGGTGATGTTTAGTACTTTTGAATTAAATGACCTTTATCCACTTTGTTATTAATGTGTTTTTTCTTCCTAATAAGAAATATACTGCATCAAATATATATATATATATATATATATATATATATATATATGCATGCAAACGATGCATCTCGTTTTTACTTTCGGCAGGATGGCTCAGTGGTTAGAGCACCAGATTCGGAAGCAGACGTGCCCAGGTTCGAGTCCTGTCCGCGGCAAATTCTGGCCAGTACATGATGAGTTCCTAATAAGGTCGTAACCGGTCTACTGGATGAATTGCCTTTTCTACACTATACAATTCTTAGTTTATACTGACATATGTGTGTAATTAATGGGTCAGGTGTTTATATCAAGACCGCAACCTTGATTATAATAATTGTTATCACTACCCGCGCAACCAATGTTCGTTTAGTTTTTACTTTGCCAAACGGTTTATAAATTTCTTACGCTCAGATTTATTTATATCAATGGAAATCATAATTCTTCCCATGTTATCTTGAAAGCGTACTGATATGAACGAATACCATGCATTCTCACGATATAGTTTCTATGCATAGATTGAAGATATAAAATTCAGTATCGCCTACTAAATATATTCAAAGGCGATATGACCTGTAAATTTTTGCGCACGAAACATAACAAAAGAACAAATATGGTTTATATTGATAGGCATAAAGTTGAGTGCGAATAATATTTAAACAAATTCCAGTTTTACACAGCGTAAGTTGGTGGTCTCCAACATTTGCGTAGTGTGAAACGAGAATTGGGGATTTTGAAAAGGACGGCCGACGTGTCAATGGAAATATCAAGAACGAGTTTGGCAATCACTTTAAGTCAAGGTTACGATCTTGATATAAACACATGGCCCATTATGTACATTAATTTGTCAGTATAAACTAAGTGTTGCATAACGTGGAAAAGGTAATTCATCAAGAAGACTGGTTTCTTCTTTACTGGGATCTCATCACTTACTGGCCAGATTTTGCCGCAGACAGGGCTCGAACCTGGGTATATCAGCTTCAGAATCTGTTGCTCTAACAACTGAGTCACCCTGCTGCTCAATATACACAGTTTTCACTTATGCACTAAATAATGTTCCTCGTTTAGCCTTCCTTTTACTCGGAGACGATACGGCATCCTTATAAGCCGAAAGTTCCAACTAACCATTTCAAACCTTTCATTATAGAACAGACACCACACTAAATGTGGAAGTGTTATTAAAATAAAAATTTATATAATTAAATGGACAATGCTTGGGAATTTTTCATAGCCTCGTTTAACCAAATTTCCAAATAAAACAAATTCCGAATCTAAAAAACAAAATAGACGTTTGATAAAATTTAGCCCACCATTTATTTCAACACCAAATGACACACAAAATTCAGTTTCCAGAGAACAACTATTCACACGTCAGAATTTTACTTATACATAAAATATCTAAAATAGTATATATATATATATATATATATATATATATATATATCATCAACATTAACTACAACAGCATTAAAAGCAACATCATTATCAACAATAGCATCAGTATGATCTTCATCGCATACAGCAATATGAAAGCATTTAATAACTCCATCTTCACTGCCGCTTGACCAAGAGACCAAGTACAAATATAAAACAAGTATATTAATAAAATAATGATAATTATTATTTAAATATTGATTATTATTATTTTTCGTATAATTGCAACAATAATAATGTTTGAAATGTTTAAAAAATATTATAACTATAATAATAATAATAATAACAATAATAATAATAATAATAATAATAATAATAATTATTATTATTATTATTATTATTATTATTATTATTATAGTAGTAGTAGTAGTAGTAGTAGTAGTAGTAGTAGTAGTAGTAGTAGTAGTAGTAGTAGTAGTAGTAGTAATAAAAGTAGTTGCAGTAGCACAATTATTTTTTATTAGTAATGGTGTTAATATTAGTAGTAGTTGTAGTAGTTGTTTTATTATGATACAATTTTTTTTAATAATGAGAAATTCCATAATTTAAACTAAAAGAGAAGTGCAATGGGAGAATGATTTTTTAGGGATGGATACTGCAAAAATTTTGATACCTAAGGTGGTAAAACTCGGAATTCAGGCAATAGAGACATTTATGCTACACAATCGAGACAAAGTCAAATTTCAGTTACGACGACATCGGCTAGACTGCTTTTTTGTGTGTTTCATTGTATCGCTTCTTAAAAATACCACACCTTCCCATTAACTCGGCTCAACTAAAACAAATAAGTCGAGAATAAGACAACCTTTCTGGACACCTGAAAATGGATCACTATTGAGCTAGATTGGATGTCATATCGAAGAGAGCTTCAAACTATGAGTCGTTAACCGGTTTCCCTCAAATAACGACAATCCTGGATACAATCAAACAATCTAAATCTAATTGCTTCATGATTTATTCGAGTTCACGTCTGTCTATGCATTGGAGGGTGCCATATCACTCAACGTCCAACACTACATCTGGAGTTTTTTTTTCTACCCAAAAATAACCCATGTTCTGGGCAGCTAAAACCTGTCGTCAACAATTATCATTGCGTATGGAGGTTTAAGTTTATCTGCCACCCAAACAGATTTCTGCGTCGCTTGAGCATCCAACATGAAGTTTCACATTACCCTTAACTTCTTGTCCTACCTAGTAGAAAACTTAAACCATGGTATCTGTGCTGAGTCTAGTTTGAGCATATGCAAGTAAAACAAAAGGGACAGGTTGATTACACTGTTTAAATAAGTTTAAGTGGGCATCGTTAAGCGTGTCACAGAATGTCTGGTAGTTGCATGGTTTTATTCAGTCGAGGAAGCTTAATCTTGAATTAAGCGTGATGCCGACTCTCTGTTGTCTTGCTCAAAGATTGCAATTTGCAGATGAGTATTCTTGAAATAAACCGGACATTAGCCAAATCGAACAAACACACTGTTTTATTAAATGTTTTCTTTTCAGATAAAATATACATTTGCGTATGTATGTGTGTGTATTTGTGGGTGTAATATTGGTGAGCCAGAACTCTGCTTTTGCAATTGTTCGGAATTAAATGTAGTTTTCTACGATTTCGTGTTCCGCCACGTATTCGAATTTCTAGTGTAAAATGAGGAATACAATTTGCATTGTGAAAAACTTTACTTTTAAGCCAGTTTGTGCTGGTGCGTTCTTATGACGTATTTCATGTTACCAAAAGTCGTTGAAATTTTATGAAATTCTTAAATCGGCTTACAGATGGCGGAAAACCAAAGTCTATGTCCACAACAGGCACACAGACGGTTGGCCTATTTTATCCTAGTGGCGCAACAGTTCGCGAAACTTTGAACAGCCAAGCTTCAAACGTTAAACCGATCGGTGAGGTTAAGAGGTTTCCAGTGAGTGCTGTTAGTCCGGGTCAAGGTGAGTAATTTACCTCGGTAACTGGGCAATTTTGCAAATAGCCACATTCGAAATGATCAGATTAAAATAACCGATTGCCATTCATTGATAACCTTCTTCATTAAGAAAATGCAAATTATTTTTTTTTAATCAAGCCAATTGAATGCAAAAATGCAATCGGTATTGCATTTTTGAAATGTTTAAAATCTCCTGAGTGAATGTTGCCAGAAGGGATATTAAAAATTGTCTAGCTTGTATTTTTGTACAACTTGGAATCCTTTAGATTCAAGTACGCTTCTTTACAGACACTTATTGAAATCAGCTGCTCATAATGAAGTGGGCGATCGTTTTCATCGGAGATAAGTTATTGTGGCTTTTGCAATTTTACGTTTAAAGACATTTGATTAAATTTAAATTGTTCTCAACGAAATTCCGGAATATTAGGAGAAATAAATTGCCTTTTAGCTTATTCCCCAATGTTCCATATTTTATTATTGGTCCAAAAAACGACCATGTACAAATGTATCTTTTTTCTAAATAAGATTAATTTTAAGCTCTATTGTTAAGTCTTCTTATTTGAAGAAGGTAATAAATTCTTTAAATCAAGTTTGCTAGCTTGAAGTAAACACCAATCCCATTTTATTTAACCGATCGTCGAACAACATAGCGAAAATACCATCAGTCACACCCTCCTCTTCAACTTATATTCTTCGACGACTGGTTAAATACAATAGGATTCGCGTTTACTTGAAGCCCACTAATTTGATTTGAAGAGTTTTTACCAGCACCCGCGCAATCATTGATTGTTTAATTGAAAGTAATAAATATTTAGGCTTTGAAATTCATGCGCAGTATGTCAAAGCACTCTAGAAAAACGAAACCAGTTTAATTAATGAATTTCGTTTGCTTTTTTGTCTAATGTTTATTTTATGATAACAAATTATATAAAATGAATTTCTGTCATTATAGTTTAATTCTCTGTTTCTCTCTCTCTCTCTCTATATATATATATATATATATATATATATATATATATATTCTTTTGAAAAGCGAGCTTTAATAAAATTCGTTGTTCCCTTCCTGTGGGCAAAAACAAAAAGAAATTTTATCAGATATAAGAAAATTTTCTTTATCATGGTCTTCTCAAATATCTACTCATGAAAATATCTTTATATATAAATTTGTTCAAATATTTCTATCGTGTTTTGCTTTCCAATTTTATATATAAAGATATGTTCATGAGTAGATATTTGAGAAGACCATGAGAAAGAAAATTTTCTTATATCTGATAAAATTTCTTTTTGTTTTGCACACAGGAAGGGAACAATGAATATATATATATATTGGAAGATGATAAGTATGTAAGAACGTAATTGAATTAATACGAATAAATTTTGTGAATTTTTTATCATTCTATTTTTTCTAAAGCCCAACCACCCTGTCTAGAATTTGACGCGGACAGGGTTCGTATCTGGATAAATTGTTTTGTCTACATTATAAAACACTTATTTGATACTAAAAAATGTATTTCTATAATGGACTTATTGTTTACATCAGGATCACAATCACGTTTTAAATATCTACTATCAACGCCCACGCAACTTATGTTTTGTTCGAAAAAAAGAGCAGCAAAATGTTTGAGACGTCTTTCGCCTTGCTTCTTGTAGCATGCACTGATTAGGTATACTCTAGTCCTGCCTTATTTTAATATATATTTAGCAATCGTTAATTTTGTGAATGGTGTCAATCATCTATGGATCAACTTCTTGAACGTAGATAAGTGCAGTTTATTGACTAGCGGTGTCTTTTTTCATCCGGTTTATGTACTTTCACACTTTTGTCACTAAAGGAAGTTGATAATTTGCGTTCAATCATATCACCCGCTGTGAGTTACATTCAAAATTTACCGCGACATTTGGAAAGTTTATCTTCATCAAGCAGCTTGTTCTGACTGTGGACGATCTACTAGGTAGACTGTTTTAGCGATAGCCTCTATGAATTTAACTGGATCAGGATTTGTTCGAAGAATGTTCTTCGAATGCTCCAAAACGTCCTCGATTCTTCCTCAGTTTTGACGTTTCAAATTGGTTGTTTCAAATACTTACCATGCTCCTTGTTTAAGATTTTGGCATAATTCTTTTGTAATAAATACTTTTTCCCGTGATCTTTAATCTTCAATATATTACACTTCTAAAATTTCCAACCTAGCCTCGACTTATTTTATTGTTAAATAACAGAGGCTTGTATAACCTTTTCTTCCTTTTAGTCTAATATTTGGTGCGTATTATATGTCTTGTTCCAATATTTATGCATGATTGTCTATTTTTTTAATAAAATAGAATAGCTGCTCTACATTTTATATATTTCGCGTAAATTCGTCTATTCAAATTTGTTTACCAGCTATTTTTAGATCATACATGTATAAATCTGTTGGAAGCAGTGCCGAAAATGTTGCCTCAGCAACTTTATTAAATTGACAGAACTTACCATTCAATAAAAATTGAGCATTCTTTGTTTTGTTTAAAATAGGCTTATTGATGACGCTCACGAAAATTGAGCAATTTTATGTAAACTTTTGTTTGAGTTGTGGAGAAGCACCATTTTATTCTCTAATGGTGTATCAGTGAATAACAGTTTAATCCTTAAGAGGGCTATTTTTACGTTGTCCTGGATTTGTCTTACCTGTTCTGCTAATTCAATGGAATCGTTACAGTATACGTTTTGATAATGCCTCTAATTGGCTGGCAGCGTTGAAACATAAACTAAGCAGGTTGATGCTTTGGAGTTTTGATCCTTGACATTATAGATGCATTGGTGGAATAACTAAACTTATTTGGGTTTTTAAACAATCATTGATTGCGCTGGTGGTGGTAACAATTCTTTAATTCAAGTTTGCGACCTTGAAGTAAACACCGACCTCATTGTATTTAACGAGTCGTCGAACAACATAGAAAAACTACCATCAGTCACATATACTGACGCGTTTCGACCTTCAATGATTATCATTATTTAAGTTTATTTTAATTTTGACTTGCTTATAGATAGATATATATATATATATATATATATATATATATATATATGTATATATATATATATATATATATGTTTGTATAAACCAAATAAGGTTCTCAGTATTGGTTTCCTGCAATAGTTAGTATGCCTCTAGCATCTTTTATCGATTTTGTGGAGAGTTTCTTCATCTTTTTATAGTAAAGTTGGTTTTTGACTTTGCGATGGTAGAGTTATCGTTGTTTTTGGCAACTGGTCTGAGATTTGATAGATCACCTAGTTTTTTTCCCGTGGCCGAATTATGAACATCAGTTGATAAAATAATTACTCAGTAATTTTTTCATGGAGTGAGCCGTATGCTGTTATATGTTTAATTAGTTGCAATTTAATCTAATTTTCCATTTTTATGCATTTTATTTCGCTTGGCACTCTTTTATACTACTACGTTGCGCTACCTATATATGCTTTTGATTATCCTACGTTAAATTATTCTGCGTTAAATCCTTTTTGTTCGATATAATATATTTTAACTAAGTCTCTCATATCAGTATTGTCCCAACTGCAGGGAAAAAGTTTTAGAGTACATACTTCACTTCATTTGATAATACTTACTTTCGATATGTCGAGGGAATTACACTATAATATTAGACACTTATTTAGATATTACTTTTTAAAATCGACCTTTCATCAGCTCCACACCGCATTTCCTATTTGAAAATATTTAAGGCAATTTTCAGAATTAACTGATGTATTTTTTGTGTTCGTTCTACTCTAGCTTAGGAAAATGAGCATGCCTATATATATATATATATATATATATATATATATATATATATATATCGTTACCAGTTTCACCATTTGTTAAAATATGAGAACACAATGTTTATTCCATGGAATAACATTTATTAATAAATCTTATTTCTACCAGTATCTACAGCCATTGTTCTGGATTCGTTAGTATATTCGTTTATCCAATCCCAACTGTACATTTGTCGTAGTCAATCCCCTCTTCGCTATGTCAGTTTTCGTTTTGGGCAATTTAGACCACTCCTTTTGCGTAACGTCATGTGGTGTGTCATCGCTTTCATTGTAATTGCGTCCATAATTGAAGGGTGTGTCGTATTTTGCGGATCGTGGGCTATTATTGAAGGCCTGTCAGTGATGTCTTTGTTCCAGTCCAATTTAATTTCTTTTTGAATTACTTTCTGCACGTTTAAACATTGGTTTAGCTTATTAATTACTATAGCTTCAAAAGCCAGATGCTGTAGATACTGGTAGAAATAAGATATATTTATAAATGTTATTCCATTGAATAAAGGTTGTGTTCTCATATATATATATATATATATATATATATATATATATATATATATATATATATATATTATCACTGTTTGTTGCGGAAAACTATTATATATACAAGTATGTATTAGGTGTTGCGAACCTAGTAACAAATTAGTTCAGTTGTGACCAGAAGGATAAACCAAAGGCAGCATGAACAGAAAGTATAATCTCATGCACATTCGTTTCGTGCTTACTGGCGACTCATCAGTAGGAGCCGGTATTACGCCCTTTAACCACTATATATTTTGGTCAAAGAATGTGGGATAATAGGACGGTACAATCTCCTAGACGAATGTGTAAACCTGCAATAGTGAAGCTAACATCATATAAGTCTACGACAATGCGACTTCAACGCTAACTCACACTATATAATATATATACCGAGTCTGTAAAGGATACTAACACTGTGGCTATTGTGTTAGTAACCGATACCAACATTATTGTACCGAAAAGGTACATGGTACTAATACTATGGTTTCCGAGTCGGAACATGGTACCAACATGATGGATATCAATTTATGCTATAATTCACCGAAATTGAGAATTACAACAATTTCTGAACACCTGTTACTCCAGTAAATCCATACACTCTGGCCTTGATCGATATCAGTTATCACATTTTGTGGTAAGCATGACATCATTCAATTCAATATATAACAGTTAAATACTGTTTGATGCGGAGAACTAATATATATGCAAGTATGTATTAGGTGTTGCGAACCTAGTAACAAATTAGTTCAGTTGTGACCAGAAGGATAAACCAAAGGCAGCATGAACGGAAAGTATAATCTCATGCACATTCGTTTCGTGCTTACTGGCGACTCATCAGTAGGAGCCGGTATTACGCCCTTTAACCACTATATATTTGGTAGAAGAATGTGGAATAATAGGACGGTACAATCTCCTAGACGAATGTGTAAACCTGCAATAGTGAAGCTAACATCATATAAAGTCTACGACAATGCGACTTCAACGCTAACTCACACTATATAATATATATACCGAGTCTGTAAAGGATACTAACACTATGGCTATTGTGTCAGTAACCGATACCAACATTATAGCACCGAAAAGGTACATGTTACTAACACTATGGCTTCCGAGCTGGTACATGGTACCAACATGATATCAATGCATGCTATAGTTCACCGGAATTGAGAATTACAACTATTTCTGAGCACCTGTTACTCCAGTAAATCCATACACTATGGCCTTGATCGATATCAGTTATCACATTTCTCGGTAAGCATGACATCATTGAATTCAATATTCAATAGTTATATACCGTTTGTTGTGGAGACCTAATATATATGCAAGTATTTATTATGTGTTGCGAACCTAATAACATGTCTTGCTTACCGCGAAATGTGATAACTTATATCGATCAAGGCCAGAGTGTATGGTTTTACTGGAGTAACAGGTGTTCAGAAATTGCTGTAATTCTCAATTTCGGTGAACTGTAGCATAAATTGATATCCATCATGTTGGTACCATGTACCATCTCGGAAACAATAGTGATAGTACCATGTACCTTTTCGGTACAATAATGTTGGTATCGGTTACTAACACAATAGCCACAGTGTTAGTATCCTTCACAGACTCGGTATATATATTATATAGTGTGAGTTAGCTGGAATTCGCTTTGTCAAAATTTCATATGATGTTAGCTTCACTATTGCAGGTTTGCACATTCGTCTAGGAGATTTTACCGTCCTATTATCCCACATTCCTCACCCTAATATATAGTGGTTAAAGGGCGTAATACCGGCTCCTACTGATTAGTCGCCAGTAAGCACGAAACGAATGTGCATGAGATTATTCTTTCCGTTCATGCATGCACACCTGAAGTCATAGTGACATATATTCGTGTGAATTTTGGATATTTTTGCCTTAGGGCGTACCCGAAAATTAAAAACATAGATTAGTCATTTAGCATTGGAAATAACCAGTCTAATTTGAATCTAATTTTTGACATTGCATTGTTAATTTGATAGCGGTATTAATACTAATCGTTTTTGCATCAAAATATTTAAAAAAAGGTTATTGGCGTAGACAACTGGAACATATTAACGGTCACCTGAAGGCATTTACAGCCAATAATGCCGATTTTCGTGCTGACATCGGAGAACCTCGAATGGGCAAAGTAAGAAGCATAAAAATATACATTTCATACGATAATATTTATGATTTACTTCTGATATCAGGCATTCTAAGAAATGTTTTATCATTAACGTATGTTTGCATTTATATTATTATTTGCTTAAATTCAAACTGCTTAAATTTGTAAGAGTATAATTTGTCCTTCGGCCTGCCGCCTCGAGTAGAACTACTGAAACTATTAAATTATATATTTTTTGAAGGAAAAGAGAACATTTAATAATCATATGTATCGTTACAGTAATTAATGGCCGACTTATTTCGAGATTGCTGAAACATTTACTAGAATCCTTCACTTTTATCCATTATGGAATTTCATGTAAATAGCTAAATGAGAATTATGATTAAACGAACATTGGTTGCGCGGTAATTGATAACAACTACTTTAATCAATGTTGCGATATTGGTATAAACACCTGGCCAATTATGTCCATACATTTGCCATTATAAACTAGTTATTGTATAGTGTGGAGAAAGCAATTCATCCATTAGTCGGGTATCGCCCTTATTGGGAACCCATCACGTACTATCCAGAATTTGCCGCGGTCAGAGCTCGAACCAGGGCACGTCTGCTTCGGAATCTGGTGCTCTAACCACTGAGCCACCCTGCAGAAGACTAAACTACACATTAGTTTCATTTATTCACTTACTAATAATTCTTGGTAATCCCTTACGTTTGGTGGGGAATATATAGTTGCTTTTTAGTCCTATAGATACTAAATAACCATCACCAATCTGTCATTTTAATACAGATACCACGTTACTTGGGGAATGGATTTGAAATGAACATTTACATATTAAAACGAACATTGGATTGGCAGGCGTTGATAACAATTACTTAAATCATGTTTGCGATCTTCATATAAACACCTGACTAATTATGTACATACATTTTTCAACATAAACCACCCGCGCCATTCAACTTCCCAGGTTACGTGTATTTGTTCTATAATGAGAGATTGGTGATGGTCAGTTGTGTCTTTAGGACTAAGCAGAAGCTATATAGGCTCCAGCTAAGGGAAAGGCTAACCAAGAAATATTAGTTAGTAAATAAAGGCAAATTGCGTGTAATGTGCGGCAGAGTGGCTCAGTGGTTAGAGCATCAGATTCTGAACCAGATGTGCCTGTATTTGAGCCATATCCGCGGTAAATTCTGAACAGTACGTGGTGAGTTCCCGATAAAAAAAAGCGGTCTACTGGTTGAATTGCTTTTTCGACACTACAAAATATTTAGTCTATACTGAATGAGAATTAGTCTGATTTTAATTTGAAGTTTGTCTATATGAAGCAGTCATAAGATTGTTGGTAGTTAACTGCGTGTTGATTTGTGCGTTCGGGTTGGTACGTAGCTATGTGTGTGCAGGAATCATTCTTAATATACTACAAAGTGATCTTTGAGATATACTTATTCTTCTATTGAGGGATTTAGTTTTATATTTAGTTTTATATATATATATATATATATATATATATATATATATATATACTATATATATATATATGCTCAAAAATAGCCGATTTTATCTAACCTCATAAACGTCTGTGCGCTGAATATAATGCTAACTATAGTAATAAAGAAATTCGCCTTAACGGTTCAATGTAATCGCTAAGAAATTATTAACGCTAGTGGGTCGCAGTTGAAAGGTGAGTTTTTGAAAACATTTTCTGGTATACTGTGTAGTACGCATCTGACGTGGTTAGATGCTGAAATTCATTGAAAGCTCAGGGTGGTTGTTATTTGGAAGAGGTTTCAACGAGTAGCCCAACCAGGAAAGGCTAGCCAAGAATAAATTAGTTTGTATGTAGCTAAAACTTGTGTGTAGCATGTGGCAGAGTGGTTCTGTAGTCGAAGTCATATTTGCTGACGTCGACGTGCTCAGGTTTGAGCCATTTCCGCGGCAAATTCGGGACAGAACATGAAATGTTCCCCATAAAAACGAAACTGTTCTACTGGACAAATTGCGTTTTCTGCACCATACAATACTTGGTTTATCTTGATATATATATATATATATATATATATATATGTATATATATGTATATATATAATGTGGTAGTTGGTTATATAAAAATTTAAACCTTGATTTAAATAATTGTAAACACCGTCCACTCAACCATTGATCGTTTAAGTATTTTTCGTGTTATATATAATTCATTAATAACATTCTGCATGGCAAATATAGCACTGACCAATAAAGCTGAAATCCTGTTTATTCATGCTTCAAATTAGATTGGTTTTCACAAACATATACATATGAAATTAGTAAAATGTATTTAATTACTTTTGTGATACGGATTTATTTATAATTTATTAAGTAATTATGTAACGCTTAAGTATGATTTTTTGTGCAAAAAAAAGATCTGGTAGCAGTTATTCGTGGTGACCCTGAGTAGAATACTTTACCAAGTTCACTAGCAAGTCGGCGAGTGTCAATGAGTATCGAAATTTCGGTCGCTTTCCTTTGCAACCGTTATTAAATCATAACTTAGCCTTAAACGTTGGGCTGTGCCTTGTTACATTGAGGCTCGTATGAAAGTTAAAGCAGAGCTTGCCTTAAAATTTGTAATTCATTTGCATAGAGTCTTCATAACCTTGACTGGTCTGGTATCTGTAAATCATTTTTTGCTAAGATTCGTGTGAATTTTGGAGTGTCCAGTTTAAATTTCGGTGAACTATAGCATAAATTGATATCCATCATGTTAGTACCATGTACCTATTCGGTACAATAATGTTGGTATCGGTTACTAATACAATAGCCATAGTGTTAGAATCATTTACAGACTCGGTATATATTTTATATAGTGTGAGTTAGCGTTGAAGTCGCATTGTTGTAGACTATATGATGTTAGCTTCACTATTGCAGGTTTACACATTCGTCGAGGAGATTGTACCGTCCTATTATCCCACATTCTTCACCCAAATATATAGTGGTTAAAGGGCGTAATACCGACTCCTACTGATGAGTCGCCAGTAAGCACGAAACGAATGTGCATGAGATTATACTTTCCGTTCATGCTGCCTTTGGTTTATCCTTCTGGTCACAACTGAACTAATTTGTTACTAGGTTCGCAACACCTAATACATACTTGCATATATATTAGTTCTCTGCAACAAACAGTTTTTAATTTAATTAAACGAACATTGGTTGCGTGGGTGGTGATAACAATTATTATAATAAAGGTTGCGGTCTTGATATAAACACCTGACCCATTAATTACTTACATATGTCAGTATAAACTAAGAATTGTGTAGTGTAGTTTATAATTTTCCAATTTAATTTACAGATATGAAGGCGTTGATTGCATTTCACACAAGTATAATTCGTTGCAAATTATAATTTTTTTCTAAATCATTGAGATTAAAAGCATAGAAATTTAAAAAAAGCAATGAACTAGATAGGACGGTGTCTGCTATGTGCGTATATCCGCTTGATTGTGCAAGTCTTTATTTTTTCGACCAATAGAAATTCGATATGTAGTTTAATTCTATTTCCTAACGAACGGACCTCACTCTCCTCGTGTTACACCTATTTCATTAGTATCGAATTTAATAACAACATAACATTGCTTAAGCTATAACAAGATAGTTGTAACCGTTTTTAATTTCATTACTCCACGTCGAATGGTTTATTACACTACAAAAAAAGGCACGATCCAATATTATTCGCAATGTTGCTTAAGCACTTTTACTGTTTGTTAGGCACAAATGTCTAGTAATTCTTTAAATCAAGTTTGCGAGCTTAAAGTAAACACCAATCCCATTGTATTTAACCAGTCGTCGAACAACATAACAAAACTACCGCCAGCCGCAACGCACTGACGCGTTTCGACCTTCCTTGATCATCATCAGAGTACGACGGCAAACTGACTATCGAGGATCAAACCGCATTGAATATATATGGAAATCAAATTTAGATATGCGGCTCTCACCTCTAGCAGTCTCGCATACATTGAACTTGACTGGAAATGTCGGCTGCACAATTTCTATGCAGTCACGAACATTAACTGTTTGTAGCTTTCGCCACATATACATATATAGGCAATACAATTTAACAATAATTGTTTGCGCGGCTGGCGGTAGTTTTGTTATGTTGTTCGACGACTGGTTAAATACAATGGGATTGGTGTTTACTTCAAGCTCGCAAACTTGATTTAAAGCATTGTTACCACCACCCGCGCAAACAATTATTGTTAGAATGTCTAGTAATTCAAAAAGATCTTTATGGTCGGCCTGACGTTTCATGACCGTTTACTGAAAAGAACACAAACGTGTGATCTAGGATAATACTGAAGTGTTATCAAATGATGTGGTATGGTAATGCTGATTTGTAAGTGATTTCTTTTAAACATAAATTATCCGTAAAACTAGCCATGTCCACCTTGCGTTGTGATTGGTATTTTAATCTGTAAAGTGATTGGATTATAACCAGGATAAAATGCAAGTTCATGTTTATCCACTGATGGGTATTTATCAACATGAAATATATATGATAAACCCTATTTCAATCTCTATGTCACACTTAATGCAATTATATTCACAATTATATTATTATATTATATTCACAATTACCTAAACGACAAATTTTACGATTTCGCGAGCGCTTTTTATTATCCTTTTATTTCTGTTTAGAAATAAATTTGTTTCTATAATGCTAAATTCCCTTTTGTAAAGTGGTTTCAAGGATATTTATAAACTGGGAGTACCATATTGACACAAGAACTCGTAAACCACTTTTCGAAAAATATTTCTGTAGTCGATTCCAGTTTCCTCCTGATGAGGCTTATTTCTAGTCAATTACAATGTATGTGAGACTACTGGAGCTTAGAGGCGCATGCCATATTTCCCACAAATTATATAATAAATGCTCCGATGATGATCAGGGAAGGATGAAACGCGTCAGTACGTGTGATTGGCGATAGTTTTGTTATGCTGTGCGACTGTTGATATTATACAGGATTGGTGCTTATTACAATCTCACAAACTTGATCTGAAGAATTGTATCCACTATCCGCCCTATCAATGATTAATTAATTGTATAAAAAGGCACAATGGAGTGGAAGTTTATTGGCTATTCGTTTTTCAATCAATTTATATTTTAGACATATCTATCCATGCGCTTAAAATTTCTTTGATTTGCAGTGTGTGCAAACTAATTGACTAATGATGTAATGAGTCATGCACAAGAACATGAACCACCCTTTCTACAAAAAGAATAAAATATAAGTATAGTAGTTGCGAATAGTTTACCTGATTTTCGGATTGCGTACCGAAATGTTTGAATCCACTTTCATCATGATTTTTCCATATAATTCGATATCCATGTACGGATATCTTTTTCAATGGAACGCACATCACACACTAAGTTGACAATCAGTATGTCAAGTGGAAATATTAGTTTAAACTGTCCCATTTAAACTAGTTGTTAGATCTCTTAAGCATAACTTGTTTTTTTATATTTAAAAATGCTAGGAAAGTGTATGTCAAATTGGTTTGTGTATATGTCTGCATGTATACATTCTTCGCAATGAGATTACAGTGATTTAGTCACAATTACTGACAACTCACTAGATAAGCGTACGCCATGCCTGTGTGTATGTATTCCCGTTTGTTTTGGATTGAGGAGTAATCAATTAATGCACGTGTACACTCGTCCCAGTGAAATTAAAGCGATTTGGCAACATCTGACCATTCACTGGATAAGCGTGTTTGTGTGTATGTGCGTGAGCGTTTACTTAAAACTGAGAGCTAATCTGTTACATGTAATTACAGGCACGTGTAACAGTCATTCAAGTAAGACTAAAATGATCACTCTCATTTCCTAAATGTACACGTCAGACTTATTTTACACGTACTTTCTTAAATGAAGTAATTACGAGTGGCATTCCGGTGAGGAGGGGGCAAAATTCTATGAATAGAGTAAATAATTAAGAGGTAGCAAAATTAAATTAGAAACGGATAAATTGTTTCAATAGTGTAGAAAGTTAAATTAAAAATTGGCTGATTTCAGGCAATTTTTAACTAGATTGATTAGAGAATCCATCGAAATTAAATCGAGAAATGACTTCATGAATGAAACAGCCGTAGAAAAATCACTAGGTCCTATTTGGAATACAGCATTAAATAACAGTAGGAAACGAAGATTGCACGAATCAGAATCCGAAACTCGCTCAAGTAAAAGAATAAGAACACTGGACTGATATTAACTTACAGAGGTGGAGGGTGAGTAATTCAATATCTCCTAATTTATTTCTGATTATCTTATAATTTCATCCTTGATTACTTGTTATCTTATTTTATCTATTATCTTACGTTCTGTTGTTAGTGTAGCGTCTTTTAACAAACATTTATCTATGTATGATGGGAGGGTTTAATTTTTTTTAAAGGCAACTTTTCTTTGCATTATTACTAGTATCTTTCTCTATCAGGCATTTTTTGGATTCTTTTACGAGCCTTTTTAATTTAACTTTCTACCCTATTAAAACACTTTATCCGTTTCTAATTTAATTTTGCTAAATCTTATTTTTTTTACTGTATTCATAGTATCTTGCCCCCTCCTCAGCGGAATGCCACTCGTAATTACTTCATTTAGGAAAGTACGTGTGTGCATTTAGGAAATGACAGTTATCATTTTAAAGGAGTTTCCTTGTTGCGCACCTGGATTAATTGAAATTACCTGATCTGCGTTTTGACTAACGCAGCTTTCATTGTTCCAGTAATTTTATTTTATCAAGATATTTCGGCCCATCTTACCGTAGTTATCATTTTAGTTTCACTTGAATGACTTACACGTGCCGGTAATTACATGTAACAGATTAGTTCTCAGTCTTAAGCAAACGCTCATGCACATACACACAAACACACAGATGTGACATACACCTATGTAGTGAATAGTCAGATGTTGCTAAATCGCTGTAATTTCATTGGGATGAGTGTACACCTGCAGTTGCTGATTACCTCTCAATCTAAAACAGACGAGAACACATACACACGGGCATGACGTACGCTTATCTAGTGAGCTGCCAGTAATTGTCATTAAATGATTGTAATCTCATTTCGAAGAGTATACACGTGCAGACATATACACATTCACTTTCCTAGCATTTTGTTAAAAAAACAGGTTATGCTTAAGAGATCTAACAACAAGTATAAATGGGGCAGTTTAAACTAATATTTCGACTTGACATACTGATTGTCAAATTAGTGTGTGATGTGCGTCCCATTGAAAAAGATATCCGTACACGGATTTAGCAATATATGGAAAAATCATGATGACAGTGGTTTCAAACATTTCGGTACGCAATCCGAAAATCAGGTAAATAATCTATTGTCTATCGCGCAACATGTTTCTTTTAAAGCTTGCGAATAGTTTATCAGACATATACTTGCTAAGTTTTTATTGGTTTTGTAGCCTCCAATACAAGGAAATGAGAAACGGTTTCATAAATAAATGCAATAGATGCAAAATTTTTGTTATCTTTGAGCATCCAAATTATTTTAATAAAATATAGAAGTAAGTCGCAATCAACCCCACAAAACCCCGGATTTTAAAATTGGCAGAGGATTGTAGGATGCAACGAATTCAATAATACAAATTGTCAATGAATATAAATATTTATTTTAATAAAATAAATCGAAATTTTCATGTTTCTGTAAAGAGCATAAGATGTATACTAGAAATAATTTACGAACTAGACAATTAATTAATAAAGACTGCGGTAAGGTTTGAAATATAATATATAATTAAAACACCATCTGAATTAATCCATCATCTTTTATACAATGAAGTATATGAAAATTTACTGCAAATGAAATACTTCTATTTGTCAGATAAATCACGAGAAATTTATTTGAGTTATTTGATGTTATTAATCCAAAATTTCAACTATGTTATTTGGCTTTTCAATTTGCATATTTCGCCCGAACATATCACTGACCCACTTTTTCCAAGGAACGATGATCTGCTTTGGGGCTATTAGTAATTTGGCATGTCTCATAGGATCATTCGGATACCAAATGAGGGATTGCGCTGCGTTGCAATGCGGTGGAGTGGCTGCCTCAGTCGGTAGGCAACCGGAACTTTCGAGTTCTGTTGTTAAAATGTTTTCCTCTGGAGGTTCGTATATTTGGCGAACTCGCTGGCCAACCGGCATATGTGAGTCGACTGAAATATTTATACCATATTGCCAGCGTAATTGTCTAAGAACTTTTACCTCGCCTTTACGTTCAATTTCAGAGCTTGACGCTAATTTGCCGTGTTTCACTGCAATCAACCAGATAAAAAACTTCTGACGTCTGATTATCTCTTTTAGGAGTATGCCTTCAAAGTACGGTAGATCCCACGCAACTGATGGTTCAAAGTAGTCGATTATTTGCAAATTGAACGCCATCTCGCGCACGAAACCTTTCGGAATATGGTATAGGCTGCAATGGTCATTGTAAAAAGGATATATTTTTCCATTACTATCATTTAAAAATTGTCGTAGGCCACACTTTAACGGATGAAATTCCCACTTTGTATTTCCAACACCACTATAGTTTTGAGACAGGTGAATGTAATTACAGGCTTGCACCAGTCCAATTGTCCAATCGGTGCTTGCAGTGCATTCTGGAATCCGAATTCGGACGTTGCAGCAGAAATTCTTTGTTCTATAACCAAGCATATCTCTGCTCTCGGTCACATTTGACGCAGTTGACTCATCGAAAAAAGTGTCAATTCGCTTGATAGAAATACAATCTGCTGTAAAATTCGGCATTGGTATTGTGGAAGATGAAAATTGGTCAGATTTTCCTTCAACTAGATTGGCTAATTACTGGAATGCACTGGTGGAAAGTCCAACAAGAAAACTGTCAACCACGGCTTGTTAATAAAGTACAAGAACGATCTGCTACTTGCTACAACCTGGATGAGCATTGATTTAGTGAAGAATGATATGATAGGTTCAGCGTTGTAAATGAAAGGAAATTGATTTTTCGTACAAACCCGACATTTTTCCAATAGAGCGGGATCAATAGTTAGACAAAATCATTTGAGAATGCATTTTGCATAGATGATTCATTACCGCTTCTATAGAAAACGGCATTGTGCAAATGTGGACCCAGCGAATAAAGTGAGACAAACAAGATTAAGTAATTGGAGAAGATAGAATATTAAAAATTATAAGCCGCATTTTATCCTGCCACTTACACAGTAGTGCATCATTTTAGGACAAGCGGTTTTTGCATAAAGTATGAAGGCTATTTGCTATGATTATAATTCAGATAAGACACCTTTGTGCGAATGACGATCTTCGGAATAAAAAAGTAAATATATAGGAAGATGCGACATAAATATTAAAACATTATTAACTGTTAGACAGATGCAGGCGCCGAGTTCTTGCAACCGCGACACAGCGATATGCAGTCGTAACAGAATTACGAGATTGAGTAAGTAATTCATCAATAGAAAATATAGAGAAGATATTATGAATAAAACAGAAGTTGAGTAATTACTATGCTCCAGTTGAAATACAGCATTAACTAGTAGTATTGTTTCATTTAAAACGTCAACGAATAATTGCTGACATTTTATTAGATAAATTATCTTATTTAGTTTAACACCTTTAATGGACTTTTATCCATATTTTTTCATTTTATTACATTGTTAATTAATTATCTCAACTTTCTTTTCAGACCCTAATTTATTCCAACTCCATATTTTAATAAAACATTTTTAGTTTACTAATTCCTTGATTAGTTATACTGATATGTATTTAATTCGTGTGTACTTGGGCAATTCGAATCTTCTGCTTAACTGCAGTGATAGCCCTGAATAAATGTGTTCAGCGTAGTAAGAATAAAATACGTATTCTTACGGTGGAAAAATTTAAATTAACATTCGGTCAATGAAACTTTATTCTGATGGATGTAGGCATGTATATTTTTTTACTAAATCAGGTGTATTTATAGGTATATTTACATCAGAAACGCGCGCCTATCTAGTGAAGGGTCACTCTTAATTACCTTATTTCTGTTGGTAAGAGTAAAACAATTTGTCTTGCGCTTGTAAAGATAATATTAACATTCACTCAGTGTAGTTTCTGTCTGATTCATGTGCACGTGTATGTAAATAAAATTGATTGAAAAATTATGAACCGTATACGTGCTTACACGTAAAAAAATGTTCCAAAAATTTCCCGATGAAAAAAATAACAGGAAACCATCAGTTTTTAATAAAAAGTGGTCAAGTATTTATGCAACACTTAGTATCGTAAAAAATTATTTGTAATTAAATTCTTTGAATGCCGTCAAGAACTGTAGTAGAGATACTCATTTTATCCATAAACCATTGTTTAATTATCAATATTTATATATTTAACAAAATACCTGTTTAACAATTGTGTACTTCATAAATTGCAGGAGGTCGGTTTAGAAAAGTCAGTCCGATAAATATGATTAGATGTTAAATACAATTATGTATTAGGTGTTGCGCATCTAGTAACAAATTAGTTCAATTATAACCAGAAGAATAAACCAAAAACAGCATGAACGGAAAGTATAATCTTGTGCACATTCGTTTCATGCTTACTGGCGACTCATCAGTACGATCCGGTATTATGCCCTTTAACCACTGTATATCTGGGCGAAGAATGTGGGAAAATAGGACAGTACAATCTCCTTTACAAATGTGTATACCTGCATTTCTCGCCTATGTATATATTGGGTAATACCGTCTCCTACTGATGAGTCGCCAGTAATCATAAAACGAATGTGCATGAGATTATACCTTCCGTTCATGCTGTCCTTAGTTTATCCTTCTGGTCACAACTGAACCAAATTGTTACTAGGTGCGCAACACCTAATACACAATTGCATATATATTAGTTCTCCAATAAAAACGGTATCATAATGTGAAATAATAATTATGTATACACTAGCATAACAAAAGACCCAATTTAAAGGTTACAAGTATAAGTAAAAGCTACTGATAAATAGTATGATTCTTTAAATCAAGTTTGCGAGCTTGAAGTAAACACCAATCTCATTGTTTTTAACCAGTCGTCGAACAACATAACAAAACTACCGCCAGCCGCAACGCACTGACGCGTTTCGACCTTCCATGATCATCATCAGAGTACGACGGCAAACTGACTATCGAGGATCAAACCGCATTAAATATATATGGAAATCAAATTTAGATATGCGGCTCTCACCTCTAGCAGTCTCGCATACATTGAACTTGACTGGAAATGTCGGCTGCACAATTTCTATGCAGTCACGAACATTAACTGTTTGCAGCTTTCGCCACATATACACATATAAGCAATACAATAAAACAATGATTGATTGCGCGAGTGGTGGTAACACTGCTTTAAATCAAGTTTGCGAGCTTGAAGTAAACACCAACCCCATTGTATTTAACCAGTCTACGAACAACATAACAAAACTACCGCCAGCTGCAATGCACTGACGCGTTTCGACCTTCCATGATCATCATCAGAGTACGACAGCAAACTGACTAGCGAGGATCAAACCGCATTAAATATATATGGAAATCAAATTTAGATAGGCGGCTCTCACCTCTAGCAGTCTCGCATACATTGAACTTGACTTGTTTTATTGTATTGCTTATATGTGTATATGTGGCGAAAGCTGCAAACAGTTAATGTTCGTGACTGCATAGAAATTGTGCAGCCGACATTTCCAGTCAAGTTCAATGTATGCAAGACTGCTAGAGGTGAGAGCCGCATATCTAAATTTTATTTCTATATATATTCAATGCGGTTTGATACTCGATAGTCAGTTTGCCGTCGTACTCTGATGATGATCATGGAAGGTCGAAACGCGTCAGTGCGTTGCGGCTGGCGGTAGTTTTGTTATGTTGTTCGACGACTGGTTAAAAACAATGGGATTGGTGTTTACTTCAAGCTTGCAAACTTGATTTAAAGAATTATTACCACCACCCGCGCAATCAATTATTGTTTTATAAACAGTATGATTGTTAGTGAGGGATTGAACTTGGGACATGATGATATGCCAATACGGATGTACGATTGCTCCCACGGCGTGTGATTTGGTGCAAACGCATAAACCTGATAATCAATAAGGAATTATAGTTAACGTTGTGCAATTCTCAACGTAGAATTTAAATAAGCAACTTGCTGTTCCGGGATTGGTCGATAAATCCTTGATTCCTTTACATTGTCAGGTGCACGGATTGTGTTGACCATTGATTAATGGGTTCTCACATGTTCTGTCACTCTGAAGCCGCCCACAACCAGTTTTTCTGTAATTGTTCGTGAAAGAATCTTTTCCATATTTTTTTCAAAATTTCCGGTCTTTTTATTCGATCACATCTTCAGGGTTGACACCACACTAACAGAAAACGAAACTCCAGGCAAATGTGATATCCTCATTTAAGACATATGTATTTATAATTATTTTACTTCCTAAAGTGTTGCTTTGTCTATTCTGTTCTACTCACATGTATACACGAAAATATCCACATCCACCCTCCCCCACGCACATAACAACCTATACACACATATGTCTAAATTGGCATTAATGGAATGAGACAGCAATCCATATGGATTGACATACACGCCTATCCGTGATGTCTCGATTTGTTTAATAATTTTTCTGATCCGTACAACGATCAACTAAATATTTATTTTAATTTTATTGCAGCAATCTTCAATTCCAGGTACATGTAATATCATTCTGTGTGCAATAGCTTAGAGAGATGGAAATTAGTAAAAGCTATTTAAAGAATACAGTATTACTCTAAAGTTTGGACAAGATCGAGTATGTAGCCTACACTAACTTATGGTAAATCAAGTAAATACAGATTCATTTTTACACATATCCTTTGTACATATCTGTGTATATATAAAATTACATATATGCAATAAGCTGTGTTCATACGATTAATATTTATTCATTTATTTTTAGCTTAATTATATATGTTTATACGCACACCTTATATATAAATATCTATTCATATATAAGTTTACATACTATATCGTATGCATATATAGATAATCATATAAGCAACCATGTGGGTTCTTCCCACATATCTTCTAATTATCTATATACATATCATATATATATATATATATCACGTGTATCCACCATGTGTAATATGCTTATCATATTAGCAACCATGTGAGTTCTTCAATGGATAAAATATATCAGATAAACTCAAATTTGTTATTATGTAAATCCATTTATATATCTATGTGTAAAAACCGTATATATATATATATATATATATATATATATATTTTCTAATTAGGAAAAAATCTTTATTAACAAAGGGGATAATGGCCATTTATTTCGAGATTGCTAAACTTCACTTTACAATCCTTCATTTATATACATCCTGGATTTTCGTTTGATTATGTGGGTGGCAACAAATCTGACTCGCTTTTACTTATATTTATTGTTTGGGCTTATTTAGTAAGTGTGTATGCGTATTTGTCTGTGTGTGTGTCTGTTTGCGTATAAAGGTATTTCTTGCTGTATTGCAGTGATGTCTGGGATCCTGTCATTCTTTTATTGATGGCTTGAGAGTTAACCAATTGTTCGCATTGTTAGCTGTTACGTGTACGAATGTTATTTTACCGAGTGTAGTATTTCGTTTCCCCTTGTTCCGCAATTTTGTTTTGTCCACTTGGTAACAGCGCAGGTGCGGATTGCAGTGTTGATAAGACACCTCTAAAGAGAGGCATAAGCAATTGTGAAAATAGGCACTAACAGTTTTACAAAGATCCGATTGATCACAATTTCCATTTCCTTTTTGTCCTCGGAAGAAAGGGACGAATACAAACCTAGCCCGATCGAAGACAAAAAGGAAATGGAAATTGTGATCAATCGGATCTTTGTGACACTGTCAGTGCAAAGCTTCAACCCGCGTAGGCAAAACGCGGCATTGGAAAATATGAAGCTGGCACTCCGCAATCAAATTTCAAAAAAATATGCGAGGATTGTTGATGAAACTTTCCTTGCACTTAAAGACAGTACGCAATCGCAAACACCGATTTAACGTTTTGAATTAAGCATATAACGATATCAGCCTAATGCCACGAGAATAATAAAGACGAATGTCTGCCGTTCATGGCTGTGCTACCGAAGAAGTGTTTAATCGGTCATTAAGTAGAAACGTTTACCATAATCCGGATTGATCTGCGCCAATGTTGCAGTATAGCAGTTTCACGCCATTTCAATATAAATGAAAATCTTTTCACCGGTGCTTCTTCAGGATGGACAGACTGATTAGTCCATATTCAAAAGGCGACGAATGTCCTTAAGCCTAAACAATTGATTGAGTCAACTGTCACAATGGCCGATCAAACGAAACAGATGTCATCAAAGACTAAAACCAAAGAAATTTTTCTTAATCTTTTATTTAAAGGGGACACTGTTTTCCGCCCAACGCAGAAGAAAGCCGAAGCAGCATTGGCTCGCACGTTTAACGCAGCCAAACTGCGAGTGTTGCTTAAGATAACACGTTCGCCTTTACCAGCAACTAAAGAGAAACAACTTTTAATGTCGATCTCAAAAATTGATCAATATGCGTGCGTAAGTTGTCGATCAATTTACGTAAGCCGATCTAGCCAACGGTTAATTCCACACTGAATAAACATTGCAACTTGAACGCGTGTTTTATATCAAATGGTGAGTACACGTCAGCGATTGCGTAACGCACCTTTAAAACCTCGCACGGATATTCTCCGAACGTGGTGGTATAGGTAATTAATAAACCAATAAAAGAAGTGGTTAAGCCACATATGAAGCTCTGTTGTAAAGCAAACTTCAGCATGTTGTATGCAAACCGAAAAGCATTCTCGGGCACTGAAGCTGAACTGGGGCAAAATTTGCCAAATAATTGGTCGTTCTCCTAATTGACACACTCTCCATGTTTATATTTTCCTATTATGTTTGGCTTTCCATTTTATACATAAAGAGATGCTCATTTGTAAATAATTGAAAAGAATATGAGAAAGAAACGGTTCTTGTATCTGATAAAATTTCTCTTTCATTTTGCAGAGGAAATTAATAAATAATCACAAAGGTTGTCAGTTGTTAGGTTATATCTCATAATTCACTAATAACACAGCTTCAAATAGCTATTGTGCTTCCGACGGAAAATTCATCGAATGACCTATTGCCTTGCAGGTCAAGAGCTTTTGTGACAAGTACATTGTTTAAACAATAATTGATTGCGCGGGTGGTGGTAACAATACTTTAAATCAAGTTTGCGAGCTTGAAGCAAACATCAATCCCATTGTATTTAACCAGTCGTCGAATAACATTACAAAACTACCGACAGTCGCATCGCACTGAGGCGTTTCGTAGAATGCAAGACTACTAGAGGTGAGATCCGCATATCTAATTTTGCTTACATATATATGAAATAAGGTTTGATCCTCGCCAGTCAGTTTGCCGTCGTACTCTGATGATGACCATGGAAGGTCGAAACGCGTCAGTGAATTGCGACTGGTGGTAGTCTTGTTATGTTATTCGACGACTGGCCAAATATAATGAAATTGGTGTTTACTTCAGGCACGCAAACTTGATTTACAGAATTGTTACCACCACCCGCGCAATCAATTATTGTTTTATTGTATTTTCTATATATATGTGTGTGTGGTGAATGCTACAAGCAGCTTATGTTCGTGACTGCATAGAAATTGTGCAGCCGACATTTCCAGTCACGTACAGTGTATGCAAGACTGCTAGAGGTGAGTGCCGCATATCTAATTTTTCTTTCCATATATATTCAATGCGGTTTGATCCTCGCCAGTCAGTTTGCCGTTGTACTCTGATGATGATCATGGAAGGTCGAAATGCGTCAGTGCATTGCGACTGGCGGTAGTTATGTTGTGTTGTTCGACGACTGGTTAAATACAATGGGATTGGTGTTTACTTCAAGTTAGCAAACTTGATTTAAAGAAGTACATTGTTTTATTGATTTCTCGATGTAAGCAAAGATATTACCGACGTAAGGCTAATAATCTTATGGATTGCTGGTTTGTTGCGGATAACTGATAGATATGTAAGTGTGCGTTAAGTATTGCCTGCCTAGTAAAATATTCAACTTGGACTAGTCGGATATACCAAAGGCAGCATAAACGGAAGGTATAATCTCATATATGCATGACTAAAGTGCTTATTGGCGACTCATCATTAGGAGCCCGTACTTTGCTTCGTACTCACTATGTTTTTGGTCAGGAAATGTGTAAAATTGAAATGAATAATGTGATTGTTACCGCGAAATGAGATAACTGACGCCGATCTAGGTCGGAGTGTAGGGAATTGATGATATAACGGGTGTTAATAAGTGGTTGCGATTCTCAAATTTGGTAAAACTGTTTTGAAACCATGTACAGTTTCGGCATTTTGAAAATTATTGCGTTATTACGCTTAGAATTCGTGGTATATATTATATAGATAATAAGTTGGCTTGGAAGACGCATGTTCGGAGACTTTAAATGAAGTAAATTCCATTACCGCCTGAATAAACAATCGTATAGAAAATTGTACCATCCAATTGTCCAAATTCCTTGACCAAATATGTAGTTTGTATAGTGCTCCATTTGACAATTTGCCAGTAAGCACGAAACGCATGTGTAGATGAGGTTAATCCCCTCGTCCATACTGACTTTGGTCTACTATGTTGATTCTATTTGTAATAATTTGTTATTGGATGCGCAACATCTAATAGACAATTGTATATATATTAGTAGTCCGCAATACACAACGTGTAACTATTAAATAACGATGGTTTGTCTAAAAAGTGAAATGCGTGGCGCATTAAATTTTATCTTCACAAATTCTTAAAGTGAAATAAGCATCACTTATCATTTACGCAATGTCAAACCTGAACAAAAATATCGTCAGGTAACTCCACGTAATTAAAAATTTTCATATTAAATAGCCTTACTCGATAATGCGAAGCATTTAAAAAGATTTACTGATGATAATCAAGTTATATACAATGTGCGATAGACCTAAGTGGTTAGTTATGTATCGCATTTTAAAACAAAATATATGTCCAATGAAATAAAATTCCAATCAATTAGTTTGCCACTGAGATCCCATAATGACCAAGGAAGCAGAAACTAATCACTAGGTTTTCCTTAGGATAAAATTTTTTATATCATTACAGGAACATTGATGGCGCGGGCGGTGATAAAACTTAAATGTAATCCAGGTTGCGATCTTGCTATAAAAACCTGACCCATTATGCGCATACATTTGTCAGTACAAACCAAGCGCTCTTTAGTGTAGAAAAGGCACTCCATCAAGTACACCGGTTTCGTCCTTATTGGGAACTCATCACGTACTGGCCAGAATTTGCCGCTTTGGCACGTTTGTTTCTGAATCTTCTGCTCGAACCACTGAGACATTCTGCATCAATAAGGACGAAACCAGTCTGCTGGATGAATTGCCTTTAGACAAGTGCGACATGGTGACTCGATGGTTAGAGCTAAAGATTCCTGATGCAGACGTGCCCAGGTTCGAGCCCTTTTCGTGGAAAATTTTGGGCAGTACACGATGAGTTCACAGTAAAAATGAAACTGGTTTGCTGGATAAATTTTCTTTTCTACACTATACATTACTTAGTTGGGGCAGGTGTTTGTATCAGGATCACAACCTTGATCAAATTGTTAATTTTGTTATATTTTGCAAATCAGTATACCTATGATATTTGTGTTTTTTTCAGGTACATAATCTTTGCTAATAATCGAACGTTCTTTTTAACGAGAATATTTGTTAATTTCCAGAAATATTATTTTTCTCCCTTTATGATTTTTGCGCAAAGCCTTGATTACAATAATTGTTATCAACACCCGCGCAACCAATGTTCGTTTAATTACATAAATGTTCATTTAAATACCACTTCTCCATGTAGTGTGTTGTCTGTTCAGTAACGACAGATTGGGGATGGTTAGTTGGAACTTTGGGTCTAAATGGATGCCATATGAGCTCCACCTAAAGCAAAAATAGACTAACCAAGTTACATTAGTTAGTATATAACTGAAAATTGTGTGCAGTGTAGTGTGCGGCAGGATGGCTCAATGGTTAGAGCACCAGATTCCAAAGCAGACTTGCCCAGGTTCGAGTCCTGTCCGCGGCAAATTCTGGCCAGTAAATAATAAGTTCCCAATAAGGACGAAACCGGTCTAATGGATGAAGTGCCTTTTCTACACTATACAATTCTTAGTTTATACTGGCATGTGTAAGTAATTAATGGATCCGGTGTTTATATCAAGACCGCAACCTTGATTATAATAATTGTTATCACCACCTGCGCTCCCAATGTTCGTTTAAATCAGAATCCTGACAAAAATAAATCTCTTTTTCAATAAAACTGTTGGTTTCGTAATCTGTAAATAACTTAAGAAACACAAAACGAATGCATTAAACTTTTATTATATTTGTGTGCTTCCTGTATTGCTATATTGTGGGCAATTGTTATACCTCTAAAGATGCATCTGGAAAGGATGAGAGAAAACGTCAGGCTGATCGTTCAGACTTTCAAAGTTAATCGGAAATTTTTTATAACAACGTCGCTTAAACTACATTTCTTTCTTCCTTTCTTTCTTTTGTGTTTCAATAAACCCGTTGACTTGGAGCTGTTGAAATGCATATGGCAATAACTCTTATTTAACAATAATTGATTGCGCGGGTGGTGGTAACACTTCTTTAAATCAAGTTTGCGAGCTTGAAGTAAACACCAACCCCATTGTATTTAACCAGTCTACGAACAACATAAAAAAACTACCGCCAGCTGCAACACACTGACGCACAATTAATGCAATCACAACAGCTTGATAGGTAAATGTCCCATATGCAATGCATCGGGTTTATATCCAGTGATACTAGGCATGCATTATTGATCTGACGACTAATAAAATTTATGTACTTATTTGAACTCTTTTCAATAACAAAAGGATCTCACATTACTCGTGTTATATATAATTTATTAGTATATAAAATCAGACTTTCCATGTCTTAGCACTTATAAATATTAAGAGTTATTTGCTTTAAATCAAGTTTGCGAGCTTGAAGTAAACACCAACCCCGTTGTATTTAACCAGTCTACGAACAACATAATAAAACTACGCCAGCTGCAACGCACTGACGCGTTTCGACCTTCCATGATCATCATCAGAGTACGACGGCAAACTGACTATCGAGTATCAAACCGCATTGAATATATATGGAAATCAAATTTTGATATGCGGCTCTCACCTCTAGCAGTCTTGCATACATTGAACTTGACTGGAAATGTCGGCTGCACTTCAAGCTCGCAAACTTGATTTAAAGCATTGTTACCACCACCCGCGCAATCAATTATTGTTAAATTGTATTGTCTATATATGTATATGTGGCGAAAGCTGCAAACAGTTAATGTTCGTGACTGCATAGAAATTGTGCAGCCGACATTTCCAGTCAAGTTCAATGTATGCAAAACTGCTAGAGGTGAGAGCCGCATATCTAAATTTGATTTCCATATATATTCAATGTGGTTTGATACTCGATAGTCAGTTTGCCGTCGTACTCTGATGATGATCATGGAAGGTCGAAACGCGTCAGTGCGTTGCAGCTGGCGGTAGTTTTGTTATGTTGTTCGTAGACTGGTTAAATACAATGGGGTTGGTGTTTACTTCAAGCTCGCAAACTTGATTTAAAGCAAATAACTCTTATTATCTATAAGTGCTAAGACATGGAAAGTCTGATTTTATATACTAATATATTATATATAACACGATGAATGTGAGATCCTTTTGTTATTGGAAAGAGTTCAAATAAATACAGAAATTTTATTAGTCGTCAGATCAATAATGCATGCCTAGTCTCGCGGATATATAAACCCGATGCATTGCATATGGGACATTTACCTATCAAGCTGTTGTGATTGCATTAATTGTGCGTCTGAGATCCTTGTGGTTTTGCAGAAATTTGGAATATTTAATAAATTAAACTTGCGCCAACTGCAGTCAAAGCCTTTATATCTGTAAATGAACCTGTAAGTCGAAATATCAAGCTCCAACATACAAGATATATACAGGGTTTCGCAAAATTATGTGGGCCGCTTAGTGAAATCTATTTAAAATAATTTTTTAAATATTTTATTACTACCTGGGGCTTGGTTACCGCCTTGAGCTGCTTTGATCTTACGCTTCCAAGGGTTAAGTCTCTGTCAGTCTAATCAATCCTAAATGGAACCGTTAGCGCGTTGTCATCCTGAATGGTGGCCACTTCTACAGACAGCTACTATTTCCCATCTGTGTTGTAAACCACACACAGACACGTATGAAAACACGTGGACAATAAATTAGTCATGTGTAGATTATACGCCCTTAATTTGGCTCTACATAATGAGGGAAAAAATAAGAGTCAATTTATTGTTTGTTGCTTTTTTCAGCTAGTGCTTTGACACTAGTTTTTCAGGCGGAAATCGGTGTTTGGAAATGATGAAGATACGGCCGCAATCAGAAATATCTTTCAAAATCCGATAATACGGACTGTGATAAATATTTATTAATCTGTAAGTTAGTCAAAACACTTTCCCTGAAAGACGATTTAGCAAAATCCACAAGAGGAATTTCATTGTCAGCTATCTAAAATGCGGCTGTTTTAAAGGTATATGAGGGTTTTTTTTCAAGAAATTAAAAAGCCTCCACCTGATCTGAGAATTCATGCCAACTTATAAGAAATATCTATTCTAGAGTCACTGAGTGACTTAATTCTGCGTTTTGTGAGCATTGTATTGTGTACGTGTGATTAGGGGTCTGAGGATGGTACGGGAAATATCGTACCGAAACGTAGCCAGTCAACGAGGATTAGATCGTACCTCATTTCCAGTGGTTAGTATGAATAAGGTTGAAGCCTTCGCAAGAAAGGGCTGAACCTGCACGCGGCCAATAAGAAGGAAAACTCAATGCGTGCTAGGAAATTGGGGGATCAATTGGATCTTTGCGAAACTGACAGGGCAAAGCGACAACCCGCGAACGCAAATTGCGGGGATTCGAAATTGAAGAAGTCCAAAGAGCTCCATTTATGTAAATTGGCATTAATTATGGAATTTGAACTTTTTCAATTGAATACCGTTTCAAACAGTAAGGCAGATAACTAATTAATTTAAATTGCAATACCAAAGATTTCCTGATGAACTGTCATAATATTTCGTAAAAACCTGTTCAACGCTGACAGTATTAATTTTAAGCGCTTTTAGTAATCTCATTCGTTTCTTGCAAGCAACTGCATAACTGATGAAGAGCAAAATTTTCTGCATTTGTAATTAATAAAAAAAAAATTTTTTTCATCCGTATTTCTGGGAATCATTTTATAGTCGTGGGAAGTTGTTGACATTTTCTTCAGGCCAAGGGGTTTTGTCTAACTCTGTTGAGAGAGGAGCTATAAATTTGGTTTCAAATTAGTCACTCCCTTATAGTTTCGTCCTACTTATTGGGTGGAATGAAATTCCTACTATTACAGGAATAAAAGGCAGGTGTGTAGTTGTCAACGCCTGTTGAACGGCCAAAAAGTGCTTTATCATCGACTGTCCTCGTAGTCTCTCCACGTTACCGCAAGCCATTTCTGTTCCACCGACGCAGCCGAGACCAACGACCCAGTCACGATGAAGAAAGTCGCCTTAACGGCTTTTCTTATTAAGATATAGAGTTTTTAATAAAAAAATTATTTTACCAAAACATTAGCATGTCATCTCACACGGAACTGGTTAATGGTTCTCGTATGACTAAATAACAACGAAGAATGGGTAATCAAGTGCTCGTCTTCAGCAACGACACACCTCAGACATACACTTCTGCAATTTACGTCAACATGTCATAAAAAAACACATGACTATGATTCATCCTGTGCTCCAAAATTGTCTTAATTTGTCTGTTCCGACCTGTGCACCATTTCCTTATTTATGCTTTGGTACGTTTCTTCACCTCATTTTTGATTAATGTGTGTGTATATTGCCAGTGTTCTTATTTGAATTAATTCCTGATTTATGTGGACCATTCGTCGTCTAAAAAGCTTAGTTATGCTTACCTGTTTTGTTGTTAGAATATATGTATACATTTGATTTACTTTTATTTTAATTAATTCACGAATTAATTAAATTACCCAGACGGCCATAATTAAATTGAAAAATAGTTGCGTAGACATTGTTTAACTGCATTTCTTACGTTGATTGCTTTTGCTAGCTTGTCAATAACAGTATATTTTTCTCGCATAACCTGGCGAGAAGGAGCATTCATCAAAATTGCTCTATTTTCTTTGCAATTTGGATGTGTTTATCTGCATGTGGTTATCCTATCTGCATTTTATTTAATTATCTTTTTACACAAATTATCTGATTATAATTTTGGACATTTAACAAATCTATCTGAGAAGAAACTTTTTGTGCTTGGTCTCGCTAATTGAAATTTTCAGAATCTGAAACATTTTTCAATTAACCATTGCAGAATTAGGTGTCACTCATAAGTAGCATTTATAGATAATTTATGTGGGCCTAGTAACAATGTCATAGGATCCTACTGTTCGTACAATTAACAAGTTTGTTCCGCATGCTATGTATATCTGTTTAAAATGTACTGCTCATTATGCCATGATTATCTGCGTGTAGCTGGTAAGACAATTTCTACACCTCTTTAGGAAACATTTTCTCTTCGAATTACCTGTTTTATTAGATTTATCTGTAGATTCATTAAATTTATAATTATAAAATGGGTCTGCCAAATTTAAAATTTGCTAATGGAAGTACGGGTCTCGATGATAAATTGCGGTTTTTTCAAAAAAAGTTGTCATTTGAATGTGGCAAAAATAAAAAAATCGAATAAGAAGCTTTAAATGCATTATTGTAAAGGTTTCTTTTAATTATTTCTATAAACACACGAAACTTAAAGGGTGTCACGTATAATAATGTTTGTCCTCCACGGATTTTGCATTCTGTGTCTACTACTGTGCACTCACCCTAGTCTATTGTCAAGAAAATCAACGCTAATTATCTGCTACACTCCAAGTTTTCTAGTTGCATTGGTAATCTTAATTGTGTTTATATTTTCATTTCGTGATAAATTAATGCCTTGTTTAATGTAGATAACTTGGGCGGGCTTGCGCGAGTCAAATGACGAGGTGATTGTGCAATTAGTCTTTCAACGGCACACGGCAGTAAACAGAAATGGGATTGACGAAGTGTCTACTGCGTTGCACAAGAGCAGTTCTACTAACAGACTGCCAATCCCGAGCTACCGTCAACCAGAGCGTAGTTCTCAAAATTTTAATCAACCAAAATTGTCCAACTGGCATGGTGGTTCTGCTGCGCATCCATACGCGGGACCGAGGGCAGATGGTGACGATGGAACTAGCCCCCACAATTCTGCACCAAATTTTTATCCAGGTAACGAAATTGTTTACCTTTTTAAGTAAACTTCAAATGTATAAAAAGATAATTAGGCTCTAACTTGGTGTCAGATTTTATTTCATTTTAATGTGTTCCGCGTTATCCCAATGGATCCCGGTTACTTAACATGGAGTGTTTAGTGTATGATTGACCTTCGACATTGCTAATTATTACAACGTGGTGAAGATGGTGATTACACGCAATGATTGTTGTTCATGAAAAAAAGTACAGCATTTCTCTTAAATGCCAATATTTGCAAAACCGTTTTAATAGAAAACGAGGGCCAAGGAAGTCGGAAACGCCCTCGTTCGTGTAACCAACGCTAGTTATTAGAGCAATCCACGCGTTATGACAAATATAAGGTCGGTGTTTATTTCATCATGAATCCTCAGATTAAGTAACACCGTCAGCATTTCAGCAATGAGGCATTTCTAAAAGGTCTAATAAAATAAGCCGCTTTACTTGGATGTCAATAGCGACTGCTCCGATCTAATATAAATGCTTAAAATCCTCATTTTGGGAAATATTTACTTTGGATTTTGAACGCTTCTTTCAATGCTGGTACAACCTGTTACAAGTATAAACTCTATGTCTAGGCATGTCAGTTTATCACTGGTATATTTTTGTCATAAAATGTTACCTGTTACGATCACAATCAAAATAACAATCGACGTTGGCCATGTTGCAGAAAATGGAGAAGGCAACAATCTTGTGACGGGTGCTGATTACCTGAACGAAGCGAACTATAACAGCCCAAGTTATGACAACACTCGAACAAGCAAAAAGGCTCATTGTGCTCCGAATCCGACATCTGGACGTAATGAACACTATGCGAGCAGTCCGGAGGTGTCCTCTTCGGATGGAGAAAACACTGACGATTCGGGAAATCATAAGGAAATGTCAAGTAATTAATGTTTGATGTTAAACATTATACACATGCAAAAGCTTTGTCTTATGCACGTTTGACTATAGTGAAACTAATTACACATCATATCTACCGGTGCCTAGTTTTTGTGCAAGGCTACTTGGGTCGGCGTGTTCAGTATGACGTCATAGTTATGCATTGTGACTTTGTTATTTCGTTTGCACTTCAAATTTGGTATGTCTTCTAGTAAAGCTCTCATTAGGGTAATTAATGCACGATCGCATTTTTCTAGAGATGCTGAGAAAGCATAAATAGCATTTATGATGCTTATAAACTGGTCACAACAAACGCTGGACGCTAATAAATGAAATTACCTTACAGAACGGTATTCCAATTCACACTTTTAAAGTCTTGATAAGCTAAAGTCTAATACACGGTTGAAATCTTGATTACTACTTACACGGGTATTCCAATATGTTACGTTTAAATGTTGTGAAACAAATTTGCCCTCAGACCTTCGACATAGAACACTCCGGACTGAATATTTTAGCCTTAAATTCCATGTGATTTAGATGGCTGAGCCACTAAATAAGAATATTTCTTTTGGATAAATTTATATGTATATGTGCCCAGCTACATTGATTCACGTAACTGGAAAGAAATCAAGTTAATTGATTGGCTCAGCCGTTATTAAGCAAATGTAATTTTAATGGAGTAATAATTCATGTATGGAGGGATACATTTATTATAAAGCAGGTATGGGCAACACTGTTGAAAAAAGTCCATTTCCTTTTCACCAGAGCTCAACTCGACTGTAATATCTGTTAATTAATGTAGTAAATTAGTGGAAAGCAGGTAGAATAAAGTAGAATTAAAAATATATTATACAACAGCAAACAGGAAACGGGAAAAATGAATTATGAGACACGCATAAACGTGCTTAAATACAAACACACAAAAATAAATTGCAGTATTTAGTTAAATCATGTACGGCCTTCTTTTGTTTATTTAGCTTAAGTTTAATAAAGTTGTACAAAACAGTCTTCTATGCGCGTAATTGTTTTTCTTTTCTTGCATAAAAGTCGACCTAGAAATCTGGTTAATTTGTAGTATTGGCTTTATAAATAATGTGCTCATCTATTACTTAAAACTAGGTTGTGATTTTGATATAAGCACCAATCCTATCATATATATATATATATATATATATATATATATATATATATATATATATATATATATATATATTTGTTATAATAGGAAAACACAGTATTGCAAAGTGATGTCTGAGATCTGGTCATTATTGTTTTGATGGCTTGAGAATTAACCATTTGTGCGCATTGTTCACTGTTGGATGTACGAGTGCTATTTTTCCCAGTGTAGTTAATCGTTTCATTTTGTTGCGCAAATTTATAATTTCCACATGGTAACAGCGCCAGTGTGGATTGCAGTGTTAAACGCTGCATATTGTTTGGAAACTTCTGTCACCGTATGCGCCTCTGTTATTTCCACTTCAGTTTGTTGCCAATCCAATTGTATGTTTGTTGATTCTAGTCGAGGGCCTGTTTGTTCTTGACTGGATACTAGTAGATTGTTGTTGAATTTTGTTATTCTTGGCCAGTCGATAAAAATATCATGTTGATGAAACTTTTGAATATTAATATTATTTGTGTTTTCCTAATAATAAGAATACTGTTAAATTAAAAAGGTATAGACATAATATATATATATATATATTTTTTTTATTTATACATTTGACGGTATTAACCAAGAATTTTGTATTGTAGAAAAAGCAGTTCATTAGGTAGATCCGTTACGTACAAATTGTGCAGTCTTCATGTAATGTCCAGAATTTGCGCGGATAGAGCTCCAATCTGGCCACGACTATTCGGATTCAGTGACTCAAACCTCTGAGACACTCTGCCGCAGGCTACACATAATTATATTAACTAAGTTGTTCTGGTATGTCTTTCTTTTACTAGCACTTCAACAATTAATGTGTTGTCTGTTCCATAGTGACAAAATTGTGTGGGCGATTTACACCTTCAGTACTTTGGAGATTCCACATAATCTCCTCCTGACGGTTATAGAGTCTCAGTCGCGTTCCCTAGTTCGAGTTCTGTCCGCGCAAATTCTGGACTGCACACGAAGAAACTGATCAAATGGATGGATTGCCTGGCCTACATTATACAATGCTTTCTTTATACCGACAAATGTATGTGCATAATAGGATTGATTTTTATATTTAAATTTAAATTTATATTTATATTTATATTTAAATCGTTGTTTTCGGCGCTCGATCAACCGAAGTTTGTTTAACGTGTTCAGCTATTGTGGAAACTTAGACGCCTATGCCAGATCCCCTTAGCCTGAATTGTTGTTGACTTCGCTGTAGTTACCGGCTAGTTCGGCATATATAGCGCACCGAGCAGCTAGGAGGTATATTTAAATATAAAATTCTGGACTTTTCGATTACAAGGAGCTTATTCTTTACATTTAAGCTTAGCAGACACTTTGTTGTATAAACAAACATCCTTTGTTTATTTGGCTTCCGAGAGGTCATTGCTTTTCTAACTATTTAAGCAAATATTTCGGATCGTGTGTTCATTTTAAAAGATTTCCTGACATATATTGTCTCCTAGTTGGTTACGCGTGCATTACTCTTTTGTCGTTGTTAATGTTTTTGGTATTTGCATGAACCAAATTTTCGAGGCACCTATTTTCTAATAAAGTCACTTTAGATCATCACCAGTTCGTGATATTAAAATACTCAGTGAACGATATTTTTCATGTAGTGGGATCAACTGCGTATTATTTTTTTTCTTTTGGGAAATTGGAACCGCGTTGTGGTAATGGAAGCACTGTTCGGTCCATATTTGCTTTTGGTAGATTTTCATTTTTAGACTGCCATCTTCCTGTGTCAGTAGAAAGTAAAATATAAGAAAGCGCTATTTGACAATATGGGCAGCCGGATTTCAGAATCGGAATTATGTGTCAGTATCCTTCATTTACGCAAGCTTTTTGAGTTCACGAGTGCTGTTAAATGCCTGGTTATGGATACAGTTGATGTTACACAAAGATTTATTTTGGTCATGAGCTAGCCTTCAACGCATTTTTTGAGAAACTGTGCGCGTTCATTTTTAACTATATGAGGTTGGTTCTATCAGCAAAAACATAACGAAATCTTATCGCTTGGACGAAAATTTTGTGGTTTGCCAAAAAGATTAGAACCAGACGACCGAGGTAAAGTTAAAAGTCGCACAGGAAAGTCTGGATCACCATGTCACATAATGAATTTCACAACAAGGCGAATTTTGCCTCCTAATTAAAATGAAGTACGAATTGCCTAAGAGCACTTTGAAATGAAACAAGCCATTAGGCTTTATAAAGCAGTAGCATATAGGGCTGAATGAATTGAAAGCGCAACAACAAAGCCAGATTAATGAATGCAGAAAAAGTGTCAGGTGTCGCTCTTATGAGTAAAAATAATTATATAAATCAACTGAGCAATATTTTTAAATGAAGAACAGATACACATGCCAGGTAAAGTAAATAAGAAAAGGCTGGATACTGCTGAGGATTTGATTTTGCTTACGATTAAATTCTAATTAAATCGATAACATCATACCTGGTCTCAAGCATATAAAAAGGGTGGGTATACGCGCGGCCGAATTGTACGAAATTCCAGGAGAACATAAAATGGTTGTGACGATCAACCTACCGCCAATAAACAGAAAAGACGGGCGGGTGGCCTTTAAGCAATTCTCCAGCCAGTAAAAATCAATATTGCGAAAATTTGTCTCCGAGATACTCTTGACTTTGTAAATAAAGCAAAGTCGTACTACGTAAAAGGAAAACATATTTTCTTCCATGTAAAAAAAATCGGTTTCGAATTATCACTGTTGATAAAAACATAGACTTCTTCCGTACGTTCGCCGATACTAACCACCCATCGTGCCACATGCCGATATTTAGTCTAAAAGGTTCTCTTCATCTGTGCACTGAAGGTGTTCTATTAACACTCGATGGTCAATATTTCACGCAAGTCAAGATAGTAGCGATGGTCAGTCTACTAGGAACTCTACTAGCAGATGCCAACGTGTTCTATTTGGAAACACAAACACTAGATCCACTTACTCAAAAATACTGCCATAAATATCTGAGGTATTTTGCCGACAACCTCATAGTGATAAATAAAGATGTAGATAAAAAATGACATACTTTAAGAGTTTAACAACATGGGCCGTCACATTCAGTTTACGTGCGAGTGCGAATGACCTCATTGTAACGCGGTGTCCTATTGAGACAGAAGATGGCAGTCTAAAAAGGAAAGCTTATAAAAAGCAGACTTGGACTGGACAGTACCTCCACTACAACAGCGCTGTTCCAATTCCAAAAAAGATAAATTTAACACACAGTTTATCCTACAGAATTAGGAACATCTGTTCTGATGAATTACAATGTCAATAACTGACGCGGTTCTTCAAAGCATTATTTGAAAAGAGGTAACCCTTAAATGTTGTTTTAAGCCTTACCCGACCAAAAGACAATATATGGAATTATACCTTCAAAAAGAGAAGCACCATCAAAGATATTTACACTAATTATTAGAAAAGCAATAACATGTCGTAGGGCTAATAAACAATTGGTGTTAGTTTATACTACAATTCACCTGCTAAGCTTAAATGAAAATGTTCAGCGCCCTGCAATCAAACAGTCCAAAAAAGTTGGTGTATAAACACATGCTATAGTCGCCCGGAGCACCAAATGGGTCGGGCCTGACAATTACTAATGAAGCGAAATCGGGAACACTTTAGACTACGCAGAGCTGGCGTTGGGACAAACATCTTCGCAATAACTTTACGCATAGTGCATAAAAATCGCAGTTCAAATCAGGCGGATTTACAGGTGTTTTTCAAACCAGTTGTGGCTGTTGTATGCAAAATTCTTAATTCTCAGATAAATAAACAAAACAAGAGCGTACACGATTCATGCATATACTCGAAATTGATTTTGATTGTGTGTGTGTGTGTGTGCGTATCTCAGCATTTTTGTTTGTATAATGTGCGTTTAATCAATTTTATTTCGCTCGCTTTCCCATAATTGACTATATAAATTGCCACATTCTACTGCCGATATTAGCTCGGGGCATGTTGTGTCCACCTATATTGGTTGGGTGGTTCACATGGATACCGTCGGTATGTATTATCAATGTGTCATCCAGACGAGACTTAATTATACCTAATTCTGCAGTCAAATTGTTCATTTGTGTAGTCAGCCCTTGAATCAACGTTTCCAACTCATCAGAAGCCATTTGTAGAGTTACCACACATGCTTTATTTTTAAACACGTTTATATAGTATTTCCCCCCGATAAAGAGCATTGATTTAGTAAAAAAAATTTACAAATAATAATTATTTTATGTTCACTTCAGCTCGCAGTTTGTTTCCATCATTGTGCTGTCTGCTTTATTCTTATGCGGGCGCTTCTGCGAGGACTTTCTGTTGAATTAGTGACAGCCCTATATAGGACCCATTTTGCGTTCTTAGTCTCAAAGGTGGCTATTGCTACAGGGCAAATAGGAAATGTCCTTTTTAACTTTATTGTACATACCTACTTTACAATAAATGTGTGCTACCAAACATGATTTATTTCTGAATTATCATTACAAATCAAGATATACTGCAATATCGCCACCTATTTTGTATTGCATATTTAGTAAACTACAGTGAACCCTCTCTAGTTCGGGGATCGGTTGTCGAGGATTCACGACGTCGCGGATTTTTCCATTATATTTTATGACAAAATAGGAAAATATATCGCGGAATTTCCGGTTATGATGAAAATAGTCGCGTTATCTAAAGACCTCCAATTGTCATAATTAATTTGAAAGTAGTTTAGGCTCGTCTTTGCATGTATAAAGTGATTATCTCCATTTAATACGTCATGTTGAATCTAATATTTCTTATTTTAGAATGTGACCATTAATAAAATTCAAAGTATCGTTTTCTCACACGTATGTTCTCCAGATGCAGCATTAAAGACAATTACTAAGTGCAATATCACGAGGGAGTTAGCCACATATGAAGCTTTATGGATAAACAAATTGCAGCCGGATTTCTGCAAGCAGAAGAAGCATGTTCGGGCATTGAGCTTGAACTGGAGTTGATGCACGCAATTGGTTGGCTTTCCCCTTATTTTACATTCAATTTACGTTTACACGTATTCTCTTTTGTTTGGCCTTTCGATATATATATATATATATATATATATATATATATATATATATATATATATATATATATATATAAAGAGATGTTCATTTGAAGATACATGAGAAGATTATGAGGAAGAAACAGTTCTTGTATCTGATCAAATTTCTCTTTCTTTTTGCACATGTATATAGTACAATGAACTATTTTTTACCTGCTGCTACATTACACATCTTCATAATGTTTACTACCCTGTTCGCACTTCCTTTATCTTGCCATATTTGACATAAAATATGATAAAATACATTCTAATTCGTGTTCAGGAAACCAAATGGTGCATGAAGTTTTTATTAGTCAACCTGGCAATGTGAACGACTATTTCTAAAGTTGACTCCAAAATAACCTTAATGTTTTCATGTTGTGGAGTTTTCATCGACGATTTGCCAAGCCTTACTTGACTAAATAGCGATTTTGTAGCATACGGCCGGTTTCAACAAGTGAGTAGGCAAAGCAAAAGGAATATGCGTAAACGAAATTTGATTTTTGTTCGCGATTACTTTAAAATTCCCTTCTTGTTCATTATAAATCAACTTGTTAATAGAAAACCAAAGCCGAATTCATAAACGCATACCATTCTGTTCTGCACAAAATTTGCAATCCTAAATATATATATATATATATATATATATATATATATATATATATATATATATATATATATATATATAGAGAGTTGTCCAATTGTAGACACGTGAAGAATAAGTGAAATATATATTGCTTGTATCTGATAAATTTCGTTTTCTTTTTGCACATGGAAAGGGTAATATGAATTTTATTGAGACTCTCATTTAAAAGGAATATAAATGATACCTTTATTCAATCTAGGTTTTGCATGAACTTAAGTTTGTAAACGGTGTTCGTGGTATCATGCAGCAAACCATATCTTTTTGTAAGTTTACGTATAATATAAAATTGAAGAGGTAATAAAACACATAAATGATAGATTGCTTCTCGCAATAGACATATTTTTTATTTCATCCACTACCAAATTTGTTTTACCTAGCGTGAAAAGCAAAATTTAACAGTAATCTGCATTCGACTTTATCTACTATACGAACGTAACTCTGCACAACCACACTTAGGCAGTTGAAGTAGAAGAATAACTTCTCGATTTTTGAGGTGAAAACCAATTTGGTGCGTTAACAATAAGGTTTTTTTTAAATGCGAGCTTTAATAAAATTCATTGTACTCTTCCAATCTGCAGAAACAAAAATAAATTTTATCAGATACAAGAAACGCTTGTTTCTCATTATCTCCTCAAGTTTGTACTAATGAACATAGCTTTGTATATAAATTGGAAGGAAAAACAAGGTAGAAATATGTAAACAGAGGGAGAATGTGAAAAAACGGAAACAAATATGACGCTCGCAATTGATTGGTTTCCATTTTTTCGTCCAGGAGATTGTACCGTCCTATTATCCCACATTCTTGACCAAAATACATAGTGTTTAAAGGGCGTAATACCGGCTCCTACTGATGAGTCGCCAGTAAGCACGAAACGAATGTGCATGAGATTATACTTTCCGTTCATGCTGCCTTTGGTTTATTCCTTCTGGTCACAACTGAACTAATTTGTTACTAGGTTCGCAACACCTAATACATACTTGCATATATATTAGCTCTCCGCAACAAACAGTATTTAACTGCTATATTTCTATCTTGTTTTGCCTTCCAATTCATATGTAAAGATATGTTCATTAGTAGATACTTGAGGAGATAATGAGAAAGAAGAATTTAGTGTATCTGATAAAATTTCGTTATTTTTAAAACATAGGAAGAGTACAATGAATAAGATTTTATTTTACATCTATGTCTGTAGCTGAAAACGATATTTTCATTTAAATTTAGTGATATATAATCTAAACGCTTTTAATTTTATTGAGAAATATTTGATCGAACATGTTTAACTACTGGGATGCTAGTGCTATATTTAAAATTTTTCCAGAATTCTTGAAACCACAAGAACTTGTTCATTCACTGGCATCAGCATGAGGCTTTCAGACCCCATGCGAAACGGTTTTTAGTCGTATTTCTTCTATTTGAACTTTATTGAAGAAAGTATTTTCTATGTACATTTTATGTGAATCCTTTTTCTTCTAACCCTAATTGCTTCCTGGGTCGTATGTATCCATTAAATTAGTTGAAATGAAACATCAAAAGTGCTTTGTGCAATTTATAATATACATTTTAAATTCACATCTGAGAATAAATGTTTTATCTATTTGAATATTATTGATGTTTAAATTTAACCATTACTCAAAGTTAAACCTTTATAAATTGTTTAATTTAACAATTTAATAACATGTCCATTTTTTTCAGCTTTATAATATATTGCTTTCTCTAAATGTTTCATTTCTTTCTTTATTAAATATTTTTCATCTTAAATAAAAGAGTTTCCTTGATCAATTGCTAAGCTTGTACTTTAATTTCTTCTAATTTGATAAAAGTTCTTTATATTTTTCTACAAATGTAATTCCATACTATTTTTTTCTCTGTAAATTGGTTCATGTCTGCGTAACTCCATACCTGATTATATTATCAATTTATAATAAAATGTTCGGAAAATTTTTACATTCGTTAAGTCTTGATAAACATGCCAAATAATTAATTTTTTGGTGAAATTTCTCTGATCTGATTTCCTAATAATATAATATCACGAGACTTTCTTAAATTTCCCGCGTATAAATTTATCAAATAAGTTCACTGAATATTTGCCTACCAGATATTTAAATAGCTACGCTATTTTAAGGCCTTAAATATTGTTTACGAATTAATTTTTTTAAGACTAAATTTGAAATTGCTTAAAATTATTTTCCTACAATTTCAAAACTAAACTTACTAAGAATGCCGATTGTTTCATCTTACCTGTAATAACTTTATTTATGCGTGAATAATTTATGCGAAGAAAATCTATTATTGATAAGAATATATATTGCAATTAAGTGAGCCGTATCGGTGAAATCGGTAGGAAAAAAATACTTTTGGATTTTATATTTGCACATAAATAAGGTGTTACCATACCTTTTACTTTCGAGTTAAAATTTGTGTAATGACCTTAAAATTTGTAGAGTTTTATGTACAACGAAAAATCTCAAAACTTTCTTTTTACTACAGTTAAATTGCTGTTCTTGTCTACATAAGATAGGTAAACATATTTAATAATATTTGTTTATGCCTATCGAATAACACATTCATTTTTAATAGTAAAAGGAAGTCAATAATTATCAAATAGACTAAAGCTTATTAAAACTTTTTTTGAACCTACTCAGAGGCAGGCACCAATTTGTCAAGACGACCACCGAGTGCTAGACAACGCCGATCTGCCGGTCACCAATCGGCTCGTCAGCAAAGATTGAATGCATGCAGTCATTCGCCCAAACGTTCTTCCCGCAATAACCATACGCCTATCGGTTCAGCGCGACGTCCCAGCTCTGCAACTTCGTCGAAGAGTGCAAAACAGTCCAGTGACACTGCCTACAAGAAGAAAAAGAAGAGCACATCCGGAGGATTATATGTTGGCGAGGCCGGTGTAGTGAGACGCCGTGAAGCCAAATTGACGGTAAGCTGCTGAGGAGAATGTCGAAAACATATTCTGGTTAGCTGTACAATCTGCAACAAGCTCATCAATTTGAAAGTTGAAAACATACTCATTTTAAAGTTCTTATACGCAAAGATAAGATCAATTTTTTCGTAAACAAGAAACATGTCTTCTCCTTTTCCACTCAAGTACCAACAACGGTCTATATTCTAATATAAATTTTGGCAAGTTAGTAATATTTCAATATGAATTAATAAAGTTTAGTAGCCGTATTTCAAGATAATGCAAAACATTACTCCAATATTTAAAATAGAAATATATAATAAAGTAACAAATGGTGCAATGTTTAATGGCTACCATACCAAATAGATATAACAATTTTTTAAAGATAAACTCAAATGAAACTAGTGAGTGTAGGAATACGAAAGTAAAATTTACTGAAACATTGCAGTTGACCGGGACACCGTTCACACGGAACAAAGAATAAATCAGAAGTGAGTTTGAAGCGCAAATTTATTGCAACTGATTTATCCGCAATTAATTAAAAGGGAGACGTTAATGACGACCTCCAACATCATGTAACAATATGCAGGCGTAAGTCGCGGATTCACTTACGCTTACTGTTTAGGGCGACGAAAAATCCCAATTTTCTACGCCTGAGTCAAATTCGATGGCACGAAACAATCATAATTGCGCAACGCCTCATTGCAACTTCGCACTCGTGTTCGCGAGATATGGCCTTTAAGCTCCTTACTAAATAAATTAATGGCAGAATCATAACAATTCATTAGGCGCTATGGATGCACGAATTAGAACCGGATTTGAGTAAGCACAGAAAGGCTATACTTGTTCGGAGCTTGAATTGAAGGTGATACTCGGAAAGGATTCAATGCCCATTACTACACAATTTTCTGTCTGTTTTTCTTTTATTGAGTATATAAATGTGTTCATTTCTATTATAATTGATTAGAAAATAGAAACGAAATATTGCATGTTTCTAACAAAACTGCTTTCTCTCTTTTACTATAATCAAGGTTGAGATCTTGATATAAAAACCTGACCCATTAATTACTTACATTTGTCAGTATAAACTAAGAATTGTATAGTGTAGAAAAGGCAATTCATACAGTAGACCGGTTTCGTCCTTATTGGGAACTCATCACGTACTGGCCAGAATTTGCCGCGAACTGGGGTCGAACCTGGGCACATCTGCTTCGGAATCTTCTGCTCAAACCTCTAAACCACCAGGCAGCGCACGACACACAATTGATTGCGATGCAGTTTTGCACAAATTGATCGTTCACTGTCCCAAGAAAATTAGGATACAGAAGTACAATTATGCTAGATCAATTAGACGTAAATTTTAAAAGTAAACTACCAAACGACTGAACAAAACCAACAAATGACTATTTACAAAACTTATAGTAAAAAGGTAAAACAATAGCTTTTCTTCATATAATAAACAAAGAAAACAAGGGACACAAAAACACACTGTAGCAACTATTGCACATTACGTATACAGTTCCCAATAAGGACGAAACCGGTCTACTGGATAAACTGTCTTTTCTACATCATACAATGCTTAGTTTATACAGACAAATATATGTACATAATGGGTCAAGTGTATAAATCAAATACGCACTCTTGATTAAAGTAACAACCAATGTTCGTTTAATTATAAAAAGGTTCATTTCAATAACACTTCCTCATGTAATGTGGTTTCAGTTCAGTAATGACAGATTGGGCATGGTTAGTTTGAAATTTCTGTATAAATGGATGCCATATGAGGTCCACCCAAAAGAATAAAAACATACCGAATTACATTAGATTTATAAGTCTGAAAAATTATTTGTAGTGTGCGACAGGGTCGCTCTGAGCGCAGCGCACCAGATTTCGCATCAGACGTGCTCATGTACGAGTCCTGTCCGCGGCAAATTCTGACCAGTATGTGATGAGTTCCCAATAGGGACGAAACCGGTCTACTGGATGCATTACCTTTTCTTCACTATATAATGCTTAGTTTATACTGACTAATTTGTGTACATAATAAAACATTTTTATATCAAGATCGCAGCCCTGATTAAATTAAGTGTTCTAGTATTCTTCTACAGTACATACATAAGAAACATCAATTTAGTGTGCTGCTGCTGATGATGATAATGATGATGATGATGATGATGATGATGATGATGAGGATGCTGATTATGATGACGAGGATTAGGATGGCGTTGATGCTACTGCTTCTGATGATGAAGATGAATATTTTGATTATATAGATAACGATAATGATGATAATGATGCTGATAATAATGATGTTAGTGTTGATGATGATTGTGATGGCGATGATGGTGATAATGATTCTGATGAGGATGCTGATTATGATGACGAGGATTAGGATGGAGTTGATGCTACTGCTTCCGATCATGAAGATGAATATTTTGATTATATAGATAACGATAATGATAATAATGATGTTAGTGTTGATGATGATTGTGATGGCGATGATGGTGATAATGATTCTGATGAGGATGCTGATTATGATGACGAGGATTAGGATGGAGTTGATGCTACTGCTTCTGATGATGAAGATGAATATTTTCATGATATAGATAACTTTAATGATGATAATGATGCTGATAATAATGATGTTAGTGTTGATGATGATTATGCTAGCGACGAGGGTGATAATGATTCTGATGAGGATGCTGATTATGATGACGAGGATTAGGATGGAGTTGATGCTACTGCTTCCGATCATGAAGATGAATATTTTGATTATATAGATAACGATAATGATGATAATGATGCTGATAATAATGATGTTAGTGTTGATGATGATTGTGATGGCGATGATAGCGATAATGATGTTGATGAGGATGCTGATTATGATGACGAGGAGTAGGATGGAGTTGATGCTACTGCTTCCGATCATGAAGATGAATATTTTGATGATATAGATAACGATAATGATGATAATGATGTTAGTGTTGATGATGATTATGATGGCGATGGTGGTGATAATGATTCTGATGAGGATGCTGATTATGATGACGAGGATTAGGACGGAGTTGATGCTACTGCTTCCGATCATGAAGATGAATATTTTGATTATATAGATAACGATAATGATGATAATGATGCTGATAATAATGATGTTAGTGTTGATGATGATTCTGATGGCGATGATGGTGATAATGATTCTGATGAGGATGCTGATTATGATGACGAGGATTAGGATGGAGTTGATGCTACTGCTTCTGATGATGAAGATGAATATTTTGATGATATAGATAACTATAATGATGATAATGATGCTGATAATAATGATGTTAGTGTTGATGATGATTGTGATGGCGATGATGGTGATAATGATTCTGATGAGGATGCTGATTATGATGACGAGGATTAGGATGGAGTTGATGCTACTGCTTCTGATGATGAAGATGAATATTTTGATGATATAGATAACGATCATGATGATAATTATGCTGATAATAATGATGTTAGTGTTGATGATGATTGTGATGGCGATGATGGTGATAATGATTCTGATGAGGATGCTGATTATGATGACGAGGATTAGGATGGAGTTGATGCTACTGCTTCCGATCATGAAGATGAATATTTTGATGATATAGATAACGATAATGATGATAATGATGCTGATAATAATGATGTTAGTGTTGATGATGATTGTGATGGCGATGATGGTGATAATGATTCTGATGAGGATGCTGATTATGATGACGAGGATTAGGATGGAGTTGATGCTACTGCTTCTGATGATGAAGATGAATATTTTGATGATATAGATAACGATAATGATGATAATGATGCTGATAATAATGATGTTAGTGTTGATGATGATTGTGATGGCGATGATGGTGATAATGATTCTGATGAGGATGCTGATTATGATGACGAGGATTAGGATGGAGTTGATGCTACTGCTTCCGATCATGAAGATGAATATTTTGATGATATAGATAACGATAATGATGATAATGATGCTGATAATAATGATGTTAGTGTTGATGATGATTGTGATGGCGATGATGGTGATAATGATTCTGATGAGGATGCTGATTATGATGACGAGGATTAGGATGGAGTTGATGCTACTGCTTCCGATCATGAAGATGAATATTTTGATGATATAGATAACGATAATGATGATAATGATGCTGATAATAATGATGTTAGTGTTGATGATGATTGTGATGGCGATGATGGTGATAATGATTCTGATGAGGATGCTGATTATGATGACGAGGATTAGGAT